>PVJX010004057.1:74851-99442 GCA_004027295.1 Dolichotis patagonum
AACGTGCAACAAGCCTCCCGAGTGCTGGGATTACAGGTGTGTGCCATGATGCCTGGCTGAGGTCTCCTTTTTATGGTGGCAACAGTCCTCAGGTGGGCCATCCATGCTCAGCACTATGTTAATTCAGTTCAGCTGGTGTTTAAGTTGACCACCAGTTACCAACCCACTACAATACCTATATTTATTATAGCATAATTTACAGCAGGTAAGATATGGAATCAGGCTATGTGCCCATCAACAGAACTACAGATAATGCAAATGTGCTGTATATATACACAATTGGAATATTATTCAGATATCTGGAGACGATGGTGTTGAGTAAAAAAATAATCCAGGCTCAAAAAGACAAATATTGCATGTTCTCTCTAATATGTGGAATCTAAAAAAGATGACCATAAAGTCAAAGGGAGGCTATTATTAAATAAGAAAAAGGAAATGAGAAGGAGAGGGGTATAAGGCAATGGATATGATCAAAATATTTTTTATGCACTGAAACAAAAGTGAAAGTATGGGGACAGAGGGCAAGGGAGATGATGAAGGATGAATATTATCCAAATGTTATGTGCATATATGAATCTGCCAAAATGAAACCCATTAATCTGTATAATATGCACTAATAAAAAATATGAAACAAAAAAATTTTTTTGAGACAGGGTCTCTATATGTAGCCCAGGCTGGCCTTGAACTCACAGTAGTCCTTTTGCCTCAGCCTCCCAAGTGCTGGGATTACAGGTAGGTATATGCCATCATGTCTGTAATGTGGCATTGAACAAAAATATTAAACTTAAAAAAAAACAATAAATATGTTAAGATCTTTATTACTCTTGAGTTTGGCTACTGCCAGCAGGAAAAAGTTATAAATGGTTTTAGGTGGCTGCAAAGTGGATACTGACCCCTTTACAGATCAAATGCTAACATCTAAAACCAATCCTCTATGGAGCATTCTCAGGGGTTTCTCAGAAAACAAAGCAACCCAATAAATAATGACAAATGCTAGCTAAATGGGTGTCCATCAGTAACAAATCTCTAAAAGACAAGCTGGAATGATTTATAGACTCCACTGGAATCTAGATTAAGATCAAATTTTGCATTCAAACACTGAAATTTTGAACCTTGTCTAGAAAGAAAAGTATTAGTGGAGGTGGTAAAAAAATGAGAGTATAAAAAATGTTTAAACATTCTGCTTGTTGAAGTTTCTTCCTCTTTCTGCCCAAGTATAAACACTGCTATAAAATCAACATCCTGACAATTACCTCATGGAAGTGGGAGGTGTGTACAAAGTTTAGTGATCAAGACTCAGTCTGACCTGTTTACCCAGTAGAGTTGCCAGATAATATTCAGGAGGCTTAGTTGAATCTCAATTTCAGACAGACAGAAAATCATGTTTTAGTATAGATCTGAAATCCCTATTTCACTGTGCATTTGGAATTGTTAGTTGTTGAATCTTGCAATACAACTCAAAGACAGTCCTCAACAAATTCCCAAACTCCCAGAGTGAGCTTCTTTCTTACTGGAGCATTTGATAGGGATGCAGAAAAACACTGGGTCTCTGGGGAGATCCTAATGTTGTTGATTTTGATTTTGATTTCCTGTTTGTCATAAGCATATTCAGCCTTTAGTAAGCTTGGCATAGCTAACATTTGTTAATAGAGGAGAAATCTTACCTTTCCTGAACCCTCAAGGTTTTAAGAGTTAAGAAGCTGACCTGGTGATATTTACTGTTTTCCCATGAGGTGACAAGCATTAGGTCGTAGTCTGCTTTATGATTTGGCCTCAATGCAAGACTGGCCTCCAGAAATGAAATAGATCATACTTTCACTATTTTGGGTAGATGGGCCTGCCTGCCAACTATCATTACATTTAGCATTTTTCTTTCTTTTTTTCCTTTTTTGTGGCAGTGGGAAGTGAACCCAGGACTTTTGCATTGAGTTATATCCCTAGCCATTTTTATTTTTATTTTTTTAGTTTTGAAACAGAGTCCTACCAAGTCACTAAGTTGCCCAGACTGGGCAACTTGTGATCAAACTTGTGATCCTCCTGCCTCACCCTTCCAGAAGGCTGGGCTTGCAGGCACCTGTGTCTAAAAGCTCCCACCATCCTTCTCAGAACTTCACAGTTTCAGACATTAGGCTGTTAAAAATATTAGTAGACACATACAAATCATGTGTAACTTTTTAAAATGGTAGCTCACCATTCCACTATTTGGATGTTGATTTTACTGTGTAATTCATTAATTACTTCTAAGGGAATGTCTATGCTATTTCTTTTTTCATTATTCACTTAACGAGTTACATATTACTAACAAGTCAAGAAAGATTACATTCAACCAGTTCTTTAAGAACTGTCAAAAAAGGGACAAAGAAACCAATCCCACTTCTAAAGATAAGTTAGAAATAAAATGAAGAGCCTAAAGCAGTACTGATTAAATTACTAATCAAAGACATGCTTTTTCAGAACACCCCAAATTGTATACATAATTACTCTACAAAACAAGAAATGCTTGCTCCTCACCATCCCTCCCATTCAACAACTGAATATGATCTTGACAAATGACCACGCCAATTCATAAGAAAAAAATTACCTGCATTTAAAGTACACAGTCCCTTCGTGGCTCCCGTCATGCTTTCCTCTCTCCGGATTGTCCCACTCTACTCCTAACCAGAGTCCTAGTAGAACAAGAAGAACTGAATGAGTAACAAAAGATGACAGAATAACAAAAGTAATCCCAATTACTTGGGAGGCTGAAGCAGGAGGATCAAAATGCAAGGGCAGCTGGGATGTCTTTCCATTTTCCTGTAAGCAAGTACAATTGAAAATGGAAACCATATCAGACAGACACCACAGGAGAAGGAAATGCCTCAAGAACAGACAAGTTAGGCTAGAGATTTAGCTCACTGGCACAAGCATTTGCCTGGCAAGTGCACAGTCGTGAGTTTGATCTCCAGTACCAAAACAAACAAACAAACAAGTTTACACTTAAAACTTAAATTAGAAAATGCAATAGCACATTTGGATCAAAAAGCCAACAAGATGGGTGTGGTGGCCCAAGCCTGTAATTCTATTACTCTAGGAGGCTAAGGCAAAAAGACCTAAGGTTGGAGCCTAACCTAGCAACTTGGTAAGACCTTGTCTCAAAATAAAATAAGTAAAAAATAAGATCTGGGGATATAACTCAGTGCAAAGGTTCTGTGTTCAATTAAAAAGAAAAACCACAAAAACAAAAAGCAATAAACAAAAACAAAAACCAGGAATTGCATTGAATCTGCAGATCATTTTGGGTAGTACTAACATTTTAATAAGATGAACTCTTCCGATCCGTAAATGTGGGATATCTTTACATTTGTAATGTTTTCTTTCATTTCTTTTAGCAACATTTTATAGTTTTCATTCTCTTTGGCTAATTCTCCAATAGCTTTTCATTTTCATGTAGAATATATACACAACAGGTCAGTGGTGTTGAACCTATGGCATGCATGCTGCAGGGGGCTATTTGTTACCACTGAAAGCTCTAAAAGGTTTGCCATCACGGTAATAAATTATATATAATAGTATAGATACACAAAGAAAAGAAATTTGGACACATGCTATAGCATGGTAAACCTTATGCTAAGTAAAATAAGCCAGTCACAAAAGGTAGAATACTGTGTGACTCTGTTTATTTGAAGATGCCAGAGTAATCAAATTCAGAGAGACAGATAGTAAAGTGGTAGTTGAAGGGACTGGCAGGAAAGGGAACAGGGAACACTGTTCAGTTCAGTTTCAGTTTGGGAAAATGAAAAATGTTCTAGTGGTGGATGGTGATGATGGTTGTACACCAGTGTGAACATTCCCAATGCCAGGGAACTATCCACTTACAAATGATCAAGATGGGGGCTGGAGTGCAACTCAGTGGCAGTTCACATGCTGAGCGTATGCTTTGAGGGCCTGGGTTATCTCCAGCACCAAAATAAACACATAAACAAAGACAGTACATTTTATTTGTATTTTACAATTAAAGAGACTAAAATCAAAGAGACTAAACTTTCCCAATTTCCTATTATCTTTTATTTTGTACTTTCTTAAATTTTTTTGGCTCTTTATTTATACTTTGGATTTCTTATTTAAGAGAAACCATAAGTACCTGTAACTCTTGAAGAATATCTGCTCTTCCACCAATGAGAGAGTAACAGGCACAGAAATCAGTACACATGAGAGAGCTCACTGAGGCAGAGCTCATTGCCTCAGACTTCCCTTCCTAGATAGATACTGTCTCAAGTAATTCAAACGACAATTAAATGACAGCAATTTCAAACTTAAGTCACTTATAACAAACTGCAAGACAGGAGTTTTGCCTCGCTAATCTTAGATACAAAGCAGTGATTGAGAAGAATGATGACTTAATTTAAGAATCTAAGACCACACATTCTGGCCCTGAGGCCAGAATTATAGATTTCTGTATTTATTGTATTGATTTGCTGAGAGAACACAATGAGGCATCATGCCTTAAAAAAAAAAATTACTATAATGGCATGGTGGCAGAAGCCTCTAATCCCAACTACTTGAGAGGCTGGGATACAGAATGATCAGAAGTTTGAGGCCAGCCTGGACTCCTCAGTGAGGCCTTGTTTCAAAATTTGAAAAAAGGCTAGAGGTGCTGGGCATGTTACTGTATACCTGTAATCCCAGAATTTAGGAGGCTGAGGCAGGAGGATGGCCACAAGTTTAAGGCCAGCCTGGGCTATATGCTGAGTTTGAGGCTGGTCTGAACTACATAGTGAGATTATCTCAAAGGTAAAATCAATCAATCAATCAGTGGATGGGCTGGAGGTACAGTTCAGTGGTACAGAGCTTGCCTAAGCATAAGGTGGAGTAATATAATCCCAAGTATTACTCAAAAGAAAAAAAAAGGCATTCATGATTTTCCTAAAAATAGAAACAGAAGCTCAGAAAAACAGTACTTTCTAAATTTACAATAACACATAGCACCAAAAACAATAATAATCTAAAATTTAAGATGTTCTTACAAACCAAGCACAGTGGCACATGCCTTTTATCTCAGCACTCTGGGGGATGAGGCAAGAGGATTGCAAGTACTAGGTTTACTGGGCAACTTATTGAGATCCTTCCCCAAAATGGAAAATAAAAAGGTCTAGGGATGTTGCTCTGTGGGAAGACCCTGGATTCAATCCTTAGTACTAGAAGGAAGAAAAATTCTGATTGTCAGTACGGTAAGTTTTTTTGCATACATCAATTGACTGAATCCTCACAACTGCCCTCTGATACAGGAGACTACTTTCCTTCAGCATGATTGTAGGATACAGAACCAGTACTAGCCTGCAAGAGCAGCAATCCCACATTTGTTCAAAGCTTCAAGAAGTTGAAAATTTAGTCCCAAATTTTCTGCAACTATAAAGTGTAGTTGGAAATTATTGCATATAGTAAAATCTAAAATTTGAAGCAGGCTGAATCCCACTAACAGGTAAGCTGTAACATACACACATTCTGAAATACTCGTGCATTAACTACTTATACTACAGTTTTCCACCAATTATCATCATATATCTAAGTGCAAAAGACAATGACCTTAGACTGACATAATGTGCAGATGTTCCTCTATACAACTGATTTATCTATAATTGCCACTTACTGCTAGAACAGTAAATCATGTCATTCTCCCTTTTTTTTTTTTTTGGTACATGGATCGAACTCATGACTTCACGCTTGCCAGGCAGGCGCTTGTGTCACTGAGCTAAACCCCCAGCCCCATTGTCACATTTAAACATACTCTCACATAGTCTTCCTTGCTTGGTAAACGGGTAAAGATGTGAGTTACCTGAAAGTTGTTAGGCAAATGCTAAAAGAAGAGCACTGATACGCATACTTTGTATAGAAATTTATTACCAGACCATGTGCCAACTCTAATTCTCTAGGTAATACCCTTCCTTCCTTCCTTCCTTCCTTCCTTCCTTTTTTGTACTAGGTATTACTATTTAAAACAAATAAGGACAGGGGCCGGGGATTTAGCTCAGCAGCATAAGTGCCTGCCTGGCAAAGCGCGAGGTCATGAGTTCAATCCCCAGTACAAGAAAAAAAAAAAAAGGACAATGAAAACATTGGAACAAAATCAAAAAGTTGAACATGATGGCATGTCTGTAATATAAACTACTCAGGAGGCTAAAGCAGGAGAAACATAGGAGACCAGGCTGGGAAAATTATCAAAGTCTTGTTTTAAAGTAACTGTAAACCGGGTGTGGTGCTACAAGCCTATAATTCCAGCACTCTGGGAGTCTGAGGCAGAAGCTCAACTTTGAGCAGGGACTGGGCAATGAAATAATTTTGCAAGTTCAAGAACTCAAAATAAAAAAGGGCTATAGATGTAACTAAAACTCTGTGTTCAACCCCCAGTATTAAGAGGAGAAACACCAGAGACATACCTCAGTATGAGGGCCTTGGTTGAAAAACTAGTAATAATAATAATGCCAAACTTCTGGGGATACGGAGGAAGTGGTAAGCAGCAGAGAAAGAGCCTCTCTGAGATTTGGTGTTCAGACACTGGAATATGGTAACATGAGAAAGGAAGAATGAGGAAGTGGGTCCCTGGGACCCAGGAAGGATTTGAAGTGAGAATTGAAGCCCCCAGGGAGATCAAAGAGAAACTCCAATGAAGAAGGAGGAGGCAGGCAGTGCTTTCTCCTTGAGCCTGGACTCACTGCATGGGAGGGTGGCCTGAACCTGCAGACACTCAGTAACTGCTGGCTACCCCAGAGGTCTCCATGGAGAAGCACACCAGTGGAGCAGAGCTGTGGACACAGCAGACTGCAGTGGTTGGTGACTTGTTCTTATTCTGATGTGCCACAAGAAAGGGTGACTCACTGCAAGACATCTTGGAGAGAGGACAACTGAGTTTGGGACTCAGAACAGCTGCTGGCTCCACCTAGTGACTCCCAGTCAAGTTCAAGAACTCAGGGACTTGGGGACTGCCCCAGGTTGGCAGGTCTGGTTCCAGCCTCATAACTGGAGGCCAGCCTGAACTTTAGTGGAAATAGAGATGCAGGTTCACTAGGA
Source organism: Dolichotis patagonum (assembly GCA_004027295.1). Taxonomy (NCBI): domain Eukaryota; kingdom Metazoa; phylum Chordata; class Mammalia; order Rodentia; family Caviidae; genus Dolichotis; species Dolichotis patagonum. Next base: position 81,896 of record PVJX010004057.1, read on the forward strand.
TTATCCACTACCTCGCTGTGGAGGTGCTGCTGGCTTCCTGGTATTCATCGATGTACATCTGGACTTTGTCTGCCCACACTGTCTACCAGTAGCACAGAGACATACCTCAAAGAGGATATTTTTGTTCTTCTGTCCTTTTTCTTTTTCACTCTCCCTTTTTGTTTTGTTTGTTCTTGTTTTTATATGAGTGTGAACCTTGTTTCTAGTTTTTTTTGTTGTTGTTGTTGCTTTTTTGGGCTGTTCTTGTTTTCATTTCTTCTTTCTCTCTTTTCCTCCTTTCTTACCAGTTTTGCAAAGTTTGTATGATCCACCTTTGTCTTCCAACCTTGCTTCTAATCTCTATTTTTTCTGTTATATCTATTTTCCCCACTAAACCTTTCTAAAATTTTTGTCCCTGAAGGTAAAATGGCCACACTGAGGGCATACTTACTGTGTACAATTTTCTGGTACATTTTATACTTTGTTATATACAACCACAAATCTACTTCATATGATTAAAGGTAGAGAATTAACAGTCACCACAGTTGTCATTTTCTAGACTGTGTTTGACGCTGTTGTTACTGCTGATTGCACTACTTTACACAGGGTGACATAACTGTTCTAACCACTAGTTCTTCCTGGTACACCAAGACTGAGATTGCCTAAGGGTCATAAAAAATAATATAGGCCAGTGCCAAAGAACCAGGGGCTGGGCCAGGTAGGCAGCAATTTCTCATCCTCAATAAACTGAAGAGGTGAGATCTTGCAATAGACTCAAAACCTAAAGGCCATCTACACTTGGAAGGCACATCTGAGAAGTAGTCATTTCTTAAGTATTCTAAATACTAGCAAGGAAGTTACCCACCATAGGCAGTTTAGAAGCATAAACTCAGAAATTAAACAAACAAACAAGATGAGAAGACACTTAAACAAGATGCAAACCCAGATGTTTAGCTCACCAAAGGTAAACCCAGAGGAAAATGAGGTGAAATAATCTAAAAGCCACTCACCTGATTGCTCTGAAGTAGTAACAGTGTAAGTAATAAAGCAAATGAATGAAGCTCTAGAAAAAAAGTCAAATCAGAAATAATTTCTCAAGTAACTATAGAGATGGTGACCATGATGAAAGACATGGTTAGGGACTCTAGAGCAGACATAGATTTAAAAAAAAAAAATAGAAGATCTTAGGAAAATGAGGGAAACCAAGAATACAAAATGAAAGCCATGAAACAGACTCAAACAGGTATCTAGATTAAAAATTCCACTGAAAGTATACATAGCAGAATGAGCCAATGTAAAGACAGAATCTCAGACATAGAAGACAAGATGGCAATTAATGATCAGGAAAAGAAAATAGAAGAGGACTAAAAGAAATCAATCTGGCAGGTACTAATTGATGTAAAGAATACTAACATGAAATTGACTGAAGTCAATGAAAAAGCAGGAGATACCACAAATGATATTTAAAAAAAAAAAAAAAAAAAAACCTGTTCACAGAAATCATGGCAGAAAATTTCCCTGGCAGGGAAAAAGAATTTGCTATACAGATCAGTGAGGCATACAGAACTCCAATTAGCCAATTTTCTTATAAAGGAAAGCCCATCAGTATCATGGCAGACTTCTCAACACAAGGAAGACTTCTCAAATCAAGAAGAGCTTGCAGTGAAGTATTTCAAGCCCTAAAAGAAAACAACCTCCAACTCAAAACAGGTGTATCCCACAAAAATATGTTTCAAACTGATGGAGAAATAAGATATTTCCATGAAAAAGAACACCTAAAGAAATTCATGAACACCAAATCAGCACTCCAGAATTTTCTGAGGGACATTCTAGAAAGAGATAACAAGGACTACAATTCCATGCACCCCAATAAAATGAATTTACCAGGCAAGGCAAACAAACAGCAGGGGGACAGAAGGGAGCCAACAACAGGAAGATAGTATGACAAGGATAAGTCAACACATATCAGTTATAAACATCAATGTTGATGGTTTCAATTCACCAATCAAAAGACACAGACATGCAGATTGGATCAGGAAGCAAGACAGAACAATATGATGTGTACAAGAAACATATTTCATTAAAAATGAACTTCATACACTATGGGCCAGAGATATAGCTCAGTGGCACAGCACCTGCCTGGCAAGTACAAAGTCCCAAATTTGATTTTTGGTACAAATAAAAAAAGAAAAAGAAAGAAAGAAATCCATAGACTAAAAGTGAAAGGATGGAAAACCATGTCCTGTGTGACACAAACCTGGAAAACACCAGGGGCAGCTATTCTATTTGCAGAGAAACTGGATATCAAGCCAAGTCTGACTGAGACAAATTAGATCACTACATCCTTGTAAAAGGACTAACCCAAGAGGAAGAGATACAATGATAAATATACATGCACCAAATACAAGGGCACCCAAATATATAAAACAAATATTAACAGACATGAAAAATCACATAAGCACTAATACAAGTGTAATGGGGGCTTTTAATATCCCATTGTCACAAATAGATCGACTAGACCAAAAAAAATCAACAAAGAAATATCAGAATTTAACCAAACTCTTGAACAAATGGACTTAGTAGATATCTATAGAGTGCCTGCCCCATAATATCAGAATACACATTCTTCTCATTCGCACAGGGGATGTTCTCTAAAACAGACCACATACTAGCTCATAAAACGTGCTTAAGTAAATGCAAAGGAATTGAAAGTATCTATTACCAGATCACAGTGCAATAAAATTGGAAATGAAGGGCACAAGTAACCACAAGAACTTCATAAATAGATAGAAATTAAATAACCCTCCTGAACAACCAGTCACAGATGAAATTAAAGAAGAAATTAGACAGCTTCTACAATTAAATGATAATGCCAGTACAACATATAGAAACTTATGGAACACAATGAAAAGTTTCATGTGGGAAATTTATAGTGGTGAATAGTCATATTAGGAAAACAGAGTGAGCTCAATTTAATGTAGAACCTCAAACTTCTAGAAAAAGAAAAGGGAGAAAATTATAATTATCAGGGCAGAATTAATGCAATGGAGACTAAGAAAAACACTACAAAGAATCAATGAATCAAAGAGTTGGTTCTTTGAAAGATTAAATAAAATCGACAAACTCTTAGCCAACCTTGTTAGAAAAAAGAGAGAAAAAAAACCTCAAATCCATGCAATTAGGAATCAAAAGGGTGAAATCATACCAGATCCTGCAGAAATCCAGATCGTCTATACCTACTTTGAGAAACTATAGTCTAATAAGATGGGAAAAAGAAACAAAAAGATTCCTACATACATATGAAATACCAAAGCTGAATTAAGAAGATATAAAAACTTTAAATAAAGCAATATCAATCAAGGAAATTGAAGATACAATTAAAAACTAACCAATAAAGAAGAGCCTAGACCCTTACTGAGTCAATGCTGAACTCTATAAGAAACTTAGAGAAGACTTAATACTACTACTATTTCTCAATCTTTTTAATGCAATTGAAAGGGAAGCAATATTCTCAAATTCATTCCTGGAAGCAAGCATTACTCTGATACCAAAACCAGAGAAGGACCCAACTAAGAAAGAGAACTATAGGCCAATCTCCCTAATTAACATAGACACAGAAATCCTCAATAAAATTCTGGCAAACAGAATGCAGTAAATCAAGATTATACACCATGACCAAGTAGGATTCATCCCAGGGATGCAGGGATGATTTAACATATATAAATCAATAAATACAATATACCATTTTAACAGAGCAAGGGACAAAAACCATTTGATCATTTCAATAGATGTAGAAAAGACATCTGACAAACTCCAATACCACTCATGATAAAAATCTTTCAGAAAATTGAAATAGATGGCCCTTATCTCAATCTAATAAAAGCCATCCATTACAAATCAACAGCCAACATCATACTAAATGGACAACAACTGAAAGCTTTTGCTCTAAAATCAGGAACAAGACAAGATATTCAGTTGCCACTATTATTATATACAGTTCTAGAAACAGTAGCTAGAGCAATTAGACAAGAGAAAGAAATAAAAGGAATATAGATAGGAAAGAAAGAAATTAAAATTACCATTATTCATAGGTGACATGATACTCTACATAGAAGACCCTAAAAACTACACCAAAAGAATTCTAGATTTGCTGGGGATTTAGCTCAGTGGCATAAGCGCCTGCCTTGCAAGCATGAGGTCATGAATTCGATCCCTAGTACCAAAAAAAAAAAAAAAAAAAAAAAAAAAAAAAAAAAAAAAAAAAAAAAGAATTCTAGATTTAATAACCAAATTCAGTAGTGTAGCTGGATACAAAGTCAACACTCAAAAATCAATAGTCTTCCCTGTGCATGAATAACAAAATCACTGAGACAGGAATTAGCAAAAAGAATACCTTGCATGATAGCACCCAAAAAACTCAAATACCTAGGAATCAATCTAACAAAGGAAGTAAAGACCTCTACATTGAAAACCACAGTGCTCTGAAAAATGAGGTTGAAGAGGATATCTGAAAATGGAAGGATACCCCTTATTCTTGGGTAGGAAGAATGAATACAGTGAAAATGGTTATATTTCCAAAACTGCTCTACAGATTTAATGCAATCCTGATAAAAATTCAAACCATATCTCACAGCATTGGAGAAAATAATCCTAAAATTAATTTGGAGCTAGAAGAGATGTAGAATTGCAAAGGCAATTCTAGGCAACAAAGGCAAAGCAAGAGCAGTCACAATCTCTGACTTGAAAATTATACTATAAAGTTAGCGTGATAAAAAAAGCATGGAATTGGCCAAAACAAACAAACAAACAAACAAAAAACCAGACTTGAAGATCAGTGGAACAGATTAGAAGATGGAGAAACAACTCCAGACACACACAGCCACCTTATCTTTTTATTTATTTATTTTTGCACTGGGGATAGAACTCAAGACCTCATGCTTGCCAGACAGGTAGTTGTGCCACTGAGCTTTATCCCTGGCCCCACTGAGCTATATCCCTGGCCTTAACCACCTTATCTTTGACAAAGGTGACAAACACCTTTACTGGAAGAAAGACAGCCTCTTTCATAAATGGTGCTGGAAAAACTGGCTTTCCCCAAGCCAAAGATTAAAACTAGACCTGTATCTTTCACCATACACTAAACTAAAATTTTGAAATGGATGGAAGTTCTAAATATTAAAACAGAAACACTAAATCTGCTGGAAGATAGGATAGGTACAACTCTTAAAGATACTGCCGCAGATAAAGACTTTATATATTTACTGTCTTTTTGAGACAGGGTCTTATTATGCAGTTCAGGCTGGCCTTGAACTCACTTTGTAGCCCAGGCTGATCTCAAACTTGCAATGATCCTCCTGCCTCAGCCTCTCAAGTGCTGGGATTACAGATGTGCACTACCATGCACAGCCAGACAAAGACTTTATAAACAAAACCCTGACTGCATGGGAACTATCACAAAGAATCAACAACTGGGATCTCATCTTACTAAAAAGCTTTTGGACAGCAAGGGAAACCACCAACAAAGTCAAGAGGCAATCTACAATGTGGGAAAAAATGTTTTCCAGCTGTTCCTTAGATAAGGACTAATATCTAAAATATATGTATAAAAACTAAAAAAATCAGACCTCACCCCAAATTTAAAGACCTAATCCAAAAATGAGCATCTGAAATGAACACATACTTCTCAGATGAAGTAGAAACAGCAAATAAATATATGAAAAAATACTCAACATCATTGGTGTTATGGTTTGTGTCTGGATGTCCTCCCCCAAATTCTTATGCAGGCACAAGGCGGGGCGGTGGGCTTTTCAGAGCCAGGTGAATCTAGAGTTTGTGATTCATTCATGGTCTAATGCTGAGATTAAGGGTGCTAGAATTAAGGGTTGGTGAATCCTGGATCAGTTCACTGATTAAATTGGCACCACCCTAATCCCAGCAGTCTGAATAAGATAAAAGAGGCAGAAAGAGGTTTGTCTCCCTGTCTCACTTGTTGTTTTTGCTGTCTTGTGCCACCATGAACTGAGCCATGGCCTTGCTTGCAGCTAGCCTCTATAAACTGTGAAATAAATAAACCTTTTCCTCTTTAAGTTTGGGTGTTGAGTATTTTGTCTCAGCAATGAAAAACTATAACTAAAACAACTGGTCATTAGAGAAGTGCAAATTAAAACAACACTCAATTCCATCTCACCTCAGCAAAAATAGCTATTATCAAGAAATCAACCAATAAATGCCAGTGGTGGAGGGGACATTTTTCCGCTGTTGGTGAGAGTGCAGACTTGTGCAACCACTGTGGAAATCAGTATGGAGATTCCTCAAAAAAATAGGATTACAGGTTTCACTGGACCCAGCTATTCCTCTTCTTGGTATCTACCCAAAAGAATTAAAAGCATCACATCACAGCATGCACATCCATGGTTATAGTGGCACAGGTTATAATATCTAAATCTTGGAAACAGCCCAAAAGAAGATGTGGCTTTTTTTATGCAATAGAATACCACTCTGCCATAAAGAAAGATATGCTTGAGATACTTCTAGCTAAAAGGATGCACCTTGTGGCCATTCTTGTAAGTGAAGTAACTTGAACACATGTGTAAACACCATATTGTTTCTGTGGTGTTAGAAAACAAAAGTGAGCCGGGCATAGTGGCTCATGCCTGTAATCCCAGCACTCGGGAAGCTGAGGCAGGAGGATCATTGTGAGTTTGAGACCAGCCTACGCTACAAAGTGAGCTCAAGGCCAGCCTGAACTGCATAGAGAGACCCTGTCTCAAAAAGAAAAAAAAAAAAACCCAAAAGTGTAAATAAAGACCAAAATGTATAACAGATATTGTGTCACAGAAAGAAAGTGTACAAATGGGAAGGGGAACTATAGAGGTGGGAGGTGGAAAGGAAAGGGAAAGAAAAAAATGAGAAAAATCAGAAAACAAAGTTTTTGTAAATAAGAAGGGGAAAGAGTTTAAAGGGAGGGTAGGGGACTAGGAAAACAAATAATCAAGTTATACCATGTATGATTACAAATTTCCTATAATGAATATGATCATTATGTATACCAAAAATGTACCAATAAACTTAATTATTTTTAAAAAATGATAATGGTGATAATAATAAAATAAAAATAAAAGAAGCATGGTGTAGCAGGATAAAAAATCAATTAACAAATGTCAGTAACATTCCTTTATACTAACAATGAACTCACCAAGAAAAAAATTAGGCAAACGATATGATTCACAATAGCATCAAGGGCAAACCATGTTGGGCCTGGGACACAAGCCAATTCATCCTTCCATGAATTGGCAGAAGCCATGCTGGGCCTGGGAGGAGTAATGAGAAGCCAATTTGTCCTTCCAATGAGCCAACCGTTATGCGGGCTGGGAGACAAAAACATTGCCCCCCACCTACCCCCTCCCCCAAGCAACCAGCTGATGTAGAGGATAGGCTGAGCTGATAGCAACGGAGGTACCAAAACAACTTAATGCTTGCTTATATTGTTTGATTGATTTTGCAGGCCTAAGGTTGGTAGTCTGAGCATCTATTAGGAGGATAACAGTATGCAGTATAGCAAATATGGGGGATTTCCTTCTGTCTTGTTTTTGAAATCCAACACTGTTCTTATGGTTTTGTTTTGTTCTGTTTTATTATTTTGTTTTATTCAGTGTTCCATTTTGATTGGTTTTTATTCTGTTCTTCTTTGTTTGATTTTATTATGTCTGATGGTATGGGCAGCAATTTTGAAGATAACAAGAGGCATTATAGTAGCCATTGTTGATTTCTATTATCCTGTTTGGAAATCCTGTATCACTCTCACTATTTTGTTTTGACTGGTTTATTCTGTTTTATTTTGTTTGGTTTTATTCTCTTTAAAGTATGCTTTCACTCTTTTGTTTTGATACATTTTATTCTGTTTTGTTTTGTTTTGTTTTGTTTGCTTTTATTATGTCTGATGGTATGGACAGCTATTTTGAAGAAAACAAGATATTATGATAGCTGTTATTGATTTCCTTTTATCTTGTTTTGCAGTCCTGTATTGTTTTCATTGCTCTGTTCTGATCAGCTTTATTTTGTTTTGATTTGTTTGATTTTATTCTCTTAAAAAAAAAGGGCGAGGGATTTAGCTTAGTGGCACAAGTGCCTGCATGGCATGCACAAGGTCATGAGTTCAATCCTCAGTACAAAAACCAAACAATAGCATCAAGAAAAATTAAAGACTTAGGAATTAACGTAACTAAGGAGGTGAAACACCTACACAATGAAAACTATAGTACTCTGAGAAAGGAGATTGAAGAGGACACCAGGAAATGAAACAATATTCCCTACTCGTGTATAGGCAGAACTAATATGTTCAAAATGACTATACTTACAAAACTAATACACAGTTTTAATACAATCCCAATCAAACTACCAATAGCGTTCCTCATAGAAATAAGACAACACAAGTTTAAAATTCGTATGGATCAGAAAAGACAGAATAGCCAAAGTAATCCTGGGCAACAAGAGAGAAGCAGGAAGCATCAAAGCCGGGATTTATAGTTTATTATAAAGCTACAGTGATAAAAGCAGCATGGCACTGGACACAAAAACAGATGTGTGACAGAGTGTGGATTGGAGAGAGCCAAGATGGAAGCTGAGCCCCTGCCTGTGAGCCAGCTGGAGCATGGATCCAAGAGAATAAGAAAGGAAGCTAAGTCCCCACCTGTGAGGCAATTGGAGCATGGAACAGAACGCAGAGAACAAGGAAGGAAGATAAGCCCAGACCTGTGTACCACCCAATTTGAAGGAACTGTGTTGTTCGATAGATTTTGCAAGCCTAAAGTCAAGCAACTATTTAGAGGACAACAATATGCAATATAGTAACTATTGTAGATTTCCCACTGTCTTATTAGTGTTTTGATTCATTTTATTGCTCTGTTTTACTCTCTTTAAAATAAAAAAAAAAAAAACAAGAAAATAAACTTCCACGGTCCAGTTTAAAAACCATCACCTTGGGGTTGGGGATTTAGCTCAGCAGCATAAGCGCCTGCCTTGTAAGCACGTGGTCGTGAGTTCGATCCCTGGTACCGACAAAAAAAAACAAAAAACAAAAAAACATCACCACCACCACAACAAAATGCCCAGACATGTGGATCAGTGGGACAGAATTAAGGATATAAAAACAACATATATTCAGCTTTCTGATCTTTGACCAAGGTGCCAAATTACACACTGGAGGAATGGTAACCTCTTTAATAAACGGTGTTGGGAAAATTGGCTATCCACATGCAGAAGACTGAACTGAGACCCATATATTCCACCATGTACTAAACTGGAATCAAAATGGATCAACCATCTAAATGTTAAGACAGAAACAACCTGTTAGGAGATAAAATAGGTAAAATTCATGAAGACATAGGTATAACCAAGGACTTTCTGAATAGAAGCCCAATTGCACAAGAAATAACATCAAGAATCAAAAAATGGATGTTGGAACTTAGGGCACTGAGCAAACCAGCAACCAGCCTGCCGCTCTGGTAAGTGGTTGTGGTCTAGCAGACCGCAGCCACCCCAGGGCAAGAGGCAAGAAGCAACAGCGTTTCCTGAGATCCATGCTATGTTGGAACTTAGTGCACTGAGCAAACTAGCAAGCAGCCTGCTGCCCTGGTAAGTGGCTGTGGTCTGGCAAGCCTCAGCCACCCCAGGGCAAGAAGCAAGAAGCAAGAAGCAAGAAGCAAGAAGCAAGAAGCAAGAAGCAAGAAGCAAGAAGCAAGAAGCAAGAAGCAAGAAGCAAGAAGCAAGAAGCAAGAAGCAAGAAGCAGCAGCATTTCCTGAGATCTGTACCATGTTGGAACGTGGGGCACTGAGCAGACCAGCAGCTGACCTGCTGCCCTAGTAGGTGGCTCTGGTCTGGCAGGCCGCGGCCACTCGGGGGCAAAAGGCAGGAGGCAACAGTGTTTCCTGAGATCCGTGCCATGTTGGAACTTGGGGCGCTGAGCAAACCAGCAACTAGCCTGCCGCCTTGGTAAGTGGCACTGGTCTGGCAAGCCATGGCCACCCCAGGGCAAGAAGCAAGAAGCAAGAAGCAAGAAGCAAGAAGCAAGAAGCAAGAAGCAACAGCATTTCCTGAGATCCGCACCATGTTGGAACTTAGGGTGCTGAGCAAACCAGCAACCAGCCTGCTGCCCTGAACGTTGGAAATGTAATGGTCAATTCTTCAGAAAGAAATAGCAGGTAAATGTGGCAGACTTTTGGCAGCCTGCAGGAGAGAGACCCTGGTGTCTCGGGACCTGCCCTGTGCGGTTGGCTCTGGGTGCCAGGAGAACAGCAGTTCATCCCCTCTCTGGGGGGAGGCTGTGAGTGTGGCAGACTTTCAGCGACCTGAAGGAGAGAGACCCTGGCGCCTCGGGACCTGCACCATGGGGTTGATTCAGGATGCTGGGAGAACAAGGCCCCCCCCCTCTGGGGGGGCCGCTGTGAGCCTGCTGGCATGCAGGCTGAGAACCAAACATCTCATGTCCTCCTGTTCCACCTCCCCGCCCCCGCCCCCCCCCTTAGCAAGTGGGAGACAGTGAACTACACATCTTGTGAAAAGATTGGCTATGTTATTTAGTATGAACTTCCCATATGCAAAGATATGGACAACCATTTGAAAGAAAACAAGAGACAGTATGACAGATAGTTAAGATCTCTGGTTGTCTAGCTTTGGAATTTATGCTTTCTTATGTCCCATTCTGTTCGGTTTTGTTGTGTTTAATTTTACCCCCTTTAAAATTTAAAAAAAGAGAATCAACAAATGGGTTGTATCAAATTAAAAATCTTTTGTATGGCAAAGGAAACAACCAATAGAGTGAAGAGACAATCTACAGAAGTGGAAAAAAATTCACCAGCTATTCCTCAGACAGAGAACTAATACTTTAGCTAGAATGTATAAAGAACTGAAAAAAATTAAACCCCCCTCAAATAAAAGACCCAATCAAAAATAGGCATCTGAAATGAATGGATACTTCTCAGAAGCACAAATAACCAAAAAATACATAAAAAATGTGCAACATCTCTGTGTGTTAGTGAAACACAAATTAAAACAACACTGAGATTCTATCTTATCTCCAAAGAATGGTTATCATCAAGAAATCAAATAATAACAAATGCTGGTGAGGCAGCAGGAATCCTTCTACACTGTCACTAGGAATGTAAATTATTATAATCATTATGGAAATCAATATAGAGATTCCTCAAAAAATTAAACATAGAAATTTCATTTGACTCAGCTGTTCCTCTCCTTCCCCAAACAGTTAAAGACATCATTAAGTGAAATATGCATATCCATGTTTATAGCAGCACAATTCACAACAGTTAAATTTTGGAAGTAGCTTATATGCTCAAAAACATATGAATGGGTAATAAAAATATGGTACTTGTATATAATGGATTACTACTCTGTTATAAAGAAGGATAAACTTGAGTCACTTGTAGGGAAATGGATGCACATTGAGATCACAATGGTAAATGAAATAAATCAGATACATGAGTTTAAATATCACATGGCTTCTCTTATATTAGAAATCCAAAGTATAAATAATGACCAAAATAAAAGATAATAGGAAATAGGGAGTAAAACATTTGTAAAAGGGAAGAGGACCAACACATACAGGGAAGGGTGAGGGAGGGTAGGGGAAGGGAAGAGAATTTAAAAAAGAATAAAAGGTATTATGTACACATATCAACTCCCACAAGGAACGTGATCATTATGTACTCCAAAGATGTACTAATAAAAAAATTGAAATTTTAAGAATTTCAACCACAAAAACAGCAAATATTAAAAAAATTTAGCAACTATTAAATCAAGTGATACGCAACTATTAAATCAAGTGATAAGTAAGATATGTGTTTATTATACTCTATTCTTTGTTTTAGACCTTTTATAATAATACATACATATATCTAGGCGTGATGCTGTATGCCTATAATCCCAGCACTTGGGAGGCTGAAGCAGGGAGACTGCTGTGAGTTTGAAAGCAGCCTGGCCTACATAGTGGTTCAAGGCCAGCCTGAAGTACACAGTGACACACTGTCTCAAATAAATAAATACACACATACATAAATTCCTCCTTAAATCTATTCCATTTCTAGGAACTAATCCTCTAAATAAAGCTCTTCCCATTGAAAAGGGCTAGAGAAACGGTGGTAAACCAATGGCACACATGCTGCTCCTGACACACCAAGCCCTCTCTAACAGCATGAAGGCTAAGGCACCCCAGACCTTGAAAGTGAGCAGCTAAAGTATTTTCCAAATCTAAAAATTCATTTAGAAAATTCTACAGTTGTTGACAATCCTATAAGCCATCAGAAAATCTACAAGTAATTTTCTAGCATTATAGCAGCTGCAAAGGAGAATTTTAGTAACAGATTTTTACAGTTCTGTCAAATGGACACAACCTTATGTTTTCTTACTATTCCAGGTAAAGCCAAATTTGAAAAACTTGATCTTTCCTGTTTACACTGGTTAAATTTTGGAAATCTGGAAACGGAGCTATTGGAATTTTAAGAAAGCCATATCTGGAAAAATAAATTCTATGACCTGTGTGCAACACTTGAGAAGACAGAGAAGATAGAGTGGAAGGGAGGACAAAGGACAGCACAGTTGGTAATTATGAAAATTAAATCCTTCAAGTGTGGAATTCTCTGCCAAATTAAGTCAATGAGAGCACTTGGGATTGTTTGTCTTACTTTGTTTGGATCATTTTTTGTTTGTTAGCAGTCATTTTCAGCTTTGAATTGTATCAAATCTGATACAAGAAGCAGACCAACAGATGACTCGAGTGCTGCATGTGTTGCCTGCAAGCAAAGCATGAGCCATGGTTTGGCAAATTATCACCATGCATACAACAGCAAAGATCAGATTAATTGTGCAAAAAGCTTGCTGAATGGAAACTTTCACTTTTCAATATAAAGTTGTTTTTTATCACTGAAAGCTCTATTATTGGGTTTTTCTTTTAAGAAAAAATATATTAATGTATGAGTTGTATTTTCTAAACTAAAACCTCATTCAGGTTTAATTGCAGTTGGCACTTTACAACAAATAAGTGGGATTGCAGTTTGGGCAATCAGTCTCTAGAAGATTCATCATCAGTGGTCTAGAGGCTGGGTGTGGTGCTGCATGCCTGTAATCCCAGCACTTGGGAGGCTGAGGCAGGAGAAGTGCCATGAGTTTAAGGCCAGCCTGAATGACAAAGTGAGACACTGTTTTGTTGTTGTTGTTGTCGTTGTTGTTTTGTTTGTTTGCTTGTTTGTTTTTACCAGGGACTGAACTCATGCCTTGCACTCACCAGGCTTATACCACTGAGCTAAATCCCCAGCACAAGACACTGTTTTTAAAAAACAAAATACATAAATACATTTTTAAAGAAAATGTCTAGAAACATTGACTAGCCCACTGGCAATAAAGCATGTCTGGAGTCCAAATTATGGTCTACAAATGCTTCTTTACCACTACAAACAAACAAACAACAACAACAAAAAAAAACCAGAAGCGCAGGATGAATCTTACACATTTCAAAGCTCTCCGTAATAGGAAAGCTCTTCTTCTAGAGACTGCATACATTTCTTGGCTTGTGACCCCTTCCAATCTTGAAAGCAGGGCAGGGTCAGTAGCAGTGTCTCACACTGCAGCACTGCACAGACTCTCTTGCCTCTGGCTTTTACTGGTAATGATTCCTGTGAATGCACTGGGCCCATCTGGGTGAGCCAGGATACTCTCCCAATCTTAAAATGGGCTGATTAGCAACTTAACTCCCTCTAACATGTAAACTAGCACAAACACAGGTTCTGACAATGCCTTTGAGATGCCATTATTCTGCCTTCCATGACAGCCCATCTTTACTACCATCTAAACAGTTTTAAGATAATTTACCCAAGGGCCAGGGATTTAGCTCAGTGGCCTAAGTGCCTCCCTGGCAAGCAGAAGGCCATGAGTTTGATCCCCAGTACTAACAAAACAAAACAAAACAAAACAAACAAACAAACAAAAAACCCAACCAAACAAACAAACAAAAAACATAACCTAGGCATGATGGTATACATTTGTAATGCCACCACACAGAAGGCAGAAACAGGAGGATTACAAGTTCAAGGCCAGTCTGGGCTACAAGTTCATTTTTAACAGTAGCGAACATATATCATATTTAGCTGTCACAACAGCCCTACAAAGTATCTAGTAAGGTAGTTAATAATCTGTGTTCAGTTTGTCTTCGTCTTTATATAGATTCCATCAGAAGACCTCTAGAAAAAATAAAAAATTAGCATGAGTTGAGCTTAAGTAATGGAGAAATGCTCCAAACAATGGAATAATTTAAAAGGGGTAGCTCCCTCTTTGCAGAATTATAACTTTCAGAGAAAAAAATTTAAAATCATTTTCCTAGGGCTAGAGATTTAGTTCTGCAGTGCAGTGTTTGCCTAACAAATATGAGAATTGAGGTTTGATCCCAGCACAAAAATTCATACAATATATAAGGTGCATCTATATGAACATACAAAATATAAATATATAGAGAGAAAAAAACAGAGAAACTGAACAAACAAAAGAATATGCTTGTCTGATCATAATACGTACATACATGGACTATCACACTCTTAAGCATTTAATAAAAAAATTAAAATAGTATATATCATTTCATATTTGCTAATTTACTACTAAATAGCTTCCATCTATGTTACAGTATTGTATTTATGATGCAACATCCTGCCTTCAGGAATTGGGACTTTTTCCCCCATATACTGGGAGTCCTGGCTTTTGGAAGATTATCCTCCACTATCTGCCCCCTTATGGGATGCCTCCTATGAAAGAAAGCACCTCTCTCTCCAAGCATACTCCTCACCCCAGCATTGCCAGACTCATGGCAGATCATCATAAAGATATGAAGACCAAGTCCATCTCACTGAGGAGAGACTCTGAAGGGACATCATATCTCAGAGTTCCTAAGGGGGAACAGTTGAAACCTTGTTGAAACCACCACAATCCACCTTTTCCCTCTGTCCAATCCTTCCTCCTTCCCTTCCCTTTCCTGCTCTATGTATTGGGCCTGAAGCACTTTTTAATGAACTTTATGGACATTAAACATTCTAAATGTAAATCTCTATTCTGGTCTGTTTCTCAAAGAACTTGGACATGGCAAATTTCCAAGTACTTACTGCATATCGATCTACCACTCGCAGTGGCAATATGGCAGTATTTTTCTAGAATCTGAGCAGATGCATTTTCTTGAGCAGCGATAGAACAGAAAGGGCTCTGTGGCATACAGTCAAATCCCTACTCTGCTGTCTAGAAGCTTTGAGATTTGAGAGCTGGTCTCCTCACTTGTACACCTGAGACTGGCCTAGGGATGTAGCCCAGTGGCAGAGTACATGCCCAGTGTGTGCAAAGCTCTGAGTTAATCCTCAGTAACACAAAGAAGACAAAGAGACAGAGAAGAGACAGAGGCTAGCAACACCTGTATCTTAGGGTTATTTCTGAGTATTCACAGAAGTGACCATTCACGGAAGTAGCAGTACCTAGTACTGAGTATAGTGGTGTGCATCTGTAACCTCAGCACTAAGAGAGGCTGAGCCAAGAGGATTGTAAGTGTGAACCTAGACTGGGCAACTTAACAACCCAGCAAGACCCTATCTCAAAAAATAAAAATAAAAAAGGGCTGGGGATGTAGCTCAGTCCAGAGGTCTCAGGTTTAATGGAAGGGAGGGAGAGAAAAGGAGTGACGAGGAGTGACATGGGGAGGACCTGGCACAAACCATTATGCCTTTTTCTTTCTATTTGCAAATAATCCCACTCAAATGGGGATGTGAGGGGGTGGGACCTGCAAAGGACTTCTAGTGACCTCTGTGAAGGCAGAGTTGCTTTCTTTTTTTTTTTGGTACTGGGGATTGAACTCACAACCTCCCACTTGCTAGGCAGGCGCTTTAAGCCACTGAGCTAAATCCCCGGCCCACTTTCTTTTTTTAAAAGCAGAGTGGTCGCTCTCCCCCATGCTTCACATCCCCTTCCCCCAGTGAATGCTAGGGAGCTAAATCCAGGGACTTGTGTATGCTAGACAAGTAGAGAGGTGCTCTTGCATTGAATTATACCCCTGTGATGGAGGGCTTCTGAAAACACCAACTGCGGGGCCCCACTCCCAGACTGTCTGATTCAGTAGATCTGGATGAATGGCCCAAAATACAAGTTTCTAACCATGTGATACTGACACTGGCCAGGAGCTACACACTGAGCACCTCCAGTCTAAGACCATAACTGAGTCCCTCTGTACATACTAAGCACAGTACCTTACAGAAAATATTGAAATACTTATCGACTCAGATATATGAGTAAGTTATCTGTACTGTTATTCCAATAGTAAAAAACTACAAATTAATGTACAAAAATGGGAAATGGTTAAACTTTGCTATATTAACCACTCAGAAACCCAAGTAAAACATTACAAAAAAACAGATAAATATATGCTTACTTGAAAAAAGGTAAAATATTGGTCAACAAGATGGCGGACTGGTAGGTAGCAGGAGAGAGACCCTCTCTGAGAGAGACAGCTCAAATGCCAGAATGAGGGAATAAGATGGGAATAAGACCCTCCCACGGGAAGGGGAAACCGACTGGACAACATGTTGGATTTGGGCAGGACAGCCCTAACTCCATAAGGAAGTGGCTTCAGCTGGTTGCTCCCCTCGCCAAGCAGATTGGTGGAATCTGCTTGGACTAGGCCGCGCCCCTGGCAGGGAGCCAGTGAGTCGCTACAATAATACTTCCCTGAGATCAGTGCACACTGACACAGTGAAGGCCTGCAAAGGTTGACTGGCCCAGAAGGGAGGAGCTAGCGCACACTGCCCGTGGGTGAACTCTAATCTCTGATAACCTATTGAAGAGGGCTAAAGCTCCTAGCCTGCCCTCTCTAGAGGAGCCTTAACCAACAAGAAGAGGGACTGGGCATTACACTGTACACTTGTATGGAAGGAACCAAAAACATGACAAAAGGGAGAAATAAGAAACAACTCCCAGCCCCCAACCCTGAGAACATTGATCCAGGAGAGGTAAATACAAAAGAGATTGAGGGCAGCAAAAATGCAACATCAAACACAGCGTTAGCGGATATAAAGAGATATCTTCAGGACCTTGTAAGTGGGACCAAAACTGAAATATTAATTCAAATTAAACAAGAGATAAGTAGATTAATAAAAGAAGGGCTGGGCATCTCTCAAGAAGGCACAGACAGAAGAATGGAGGAACAAAAATGGAGAGAAAAATTTAATGAAGAATTCAGAAAAAACCTAGAATTCATGAAGCAAATTCAAAGAGATTATCAGGAAACTAAAGACTCCATAGAAAGCTGGCAAAACTTATTGAAAGAAACCAAAAATACACTATCAAAAATTGAACACAGGCTTGCAATGTGGGGTCATGAAAGGGAAGATCTCTTAAAAACAACAAGGGAGCAGGCAGTAAAGATACAAAGACTGGAAGATGACAAGAGGATCTATAACTTAAGAATAAAGTATGTGAATGAAGAAGCAGGAATCAAACCAGAGGAATTACAAAGGCTATTCACAGCAATTATTAAA
>PVJX010004058.1:0-99382 GCA_004027295.1 Dolichotis patagonum
TAGGCCCAAGAAAAATGTTGAAGTGGGGCCAGACACGCTTGGATGAGGTGAAGCAGGTAATGGAACGATTGCTCTGGCAGATAGGAGAGCAGGGAGACCAGTTAGGAGATTATGGTGATCGCACATGCAGGCTTGGAGAAAAGTGAACCGATTCGGGATATGTCTGTGAAGCAGCCTTCCAGTAGAATATGCTGCTGGGTTGTCTGTTGGGAAGTAAGTCAAAGAAGTCAAGGATGGCTTCTAGGTTTTCATTTGTCCAAGGAGATGATGGGTACCATGAGAAATGGGGGTGAGGAGGCAGGGGCCCAGCAAGGAAGACAAACAGCCATGGGGATCAAGACCACAGGGGTTGTTCAGGCTGGGTTTATCTTCTCTAGCGATGGTCTCTAGAGTTTGATGTGGATAAGCACAGTATAATTAGTGAAGGGACCTATTATTGCAAGATGGAAGTTCACTCTTTCTAAAGATCAAGTGACTGAATATCATGGCCAGAAAGAAACCCAACTTATGGGGTAAACGGTGTAATTCAGATTGTTTTGCCCTGCTGTTTCCTTTGGTTGCTTACCTTTCCTTCTGAGCTTTCTTGCAGCAGCCAGAGCATGGGAATGTATTCATCTGTTCCCTCCTTGCTGGGCTGTGTCAAGTGATTTCCATAGTTCCTGGTGCCTGGCAGAGCAGCGGTGACCACGCAGTGCTCTCTGGATGAATGAAGATGTGCAGAGCCCCCCTGGTCTCCAGTCTCGTCAATCTTATTCCAGAATGTATTTGGGGGCTGGGGGGAAGGGACTGGATTTAAGGTACACATCAGTGTCCTTTAGTTCTGACTTGGGCTTCTGCCTTGTTCATGGCCCCCACCTTCGATTGTGTTGGTAGATGGCTATGGAGCCTCCTGGACCTCAGTCTCTACCTTGTTATCCCAGCTGCACTGCTGGGCCCTCAGGACATCTGATCTCCTAGCTCTGCCAGCTTCTCACCTTGCCTGGATTCTGTCCCCTTTGTGTGCCTTCAGCCCAGGGCTACGATAATATTTACTCTTTACTATTGGTCCCACGGCCATTTTTCTGAGTGTCTAAATATTGCCTTTGCCCAGGTCCCTGTTCCCAAACTGTCAGACCTGTTGATAAAGTCTGTGATCCCTCCCTGGACCTCTGCTTCAGTAACTGATTGCCATGTTTCATCTGCTGCTTGTCGTTGTTTAGCTGAGACCTTTGTCCTCTGCACTATGTTGCTGTTGAGTTTCATTCTAACCCCTACACTGATTCATGGCCCACTTTGACATAGCTGGTTCATGGAGGAGAAAAGGTATACCAGCAGTACAGGAAAAAGCTGCAGGCCCCCATGGTCATGCTACTTTAGAAGGATCTGCTTGTTAGGAATATTGCTATGTGTGTGTGTGTCTTCTAGGAGAAAAGCTTAAGCTTGATCACAGATTGTTAAGTATTGATTATATCCTTACTACTAAGGGGTCAGTGTGCAGAAAGTACAGGGGTATCTCCCATTCATTCACTGGTTTAATTAACACAACTTAACCTCTAATATGGGTTGCCAGGCACTTCATAGTTCAGAACCCATTAAAATATCTTTGCCTGAAAGGAATTTTGGAAGGCCCCTCTTTTCCAGAAAATTCCATGAGAAACTCAAGACATCAAAAGATTATAGTGATCCCTCCTTACCTGCAATACAATTCAAACTTAAATAATATTAAATTATAAAATATGCATAAGGAAGTCCAACATAATACTCAGTTTTCTAGTGGGGATTATATCAATGATTTCGTTAAAATAAATATCAACAATTCTCCAAATTTTTCTCTCTCTCTCCTACCGCCATCTCTGTCTTGTTGTCTCTCCCAGTTGGGATTTCAGCCTATGATTTATTGAAGCAATAGATAGGCAGATCTGAATAAACAATTACAACATAGAGAGCCACTTATGATAGATGTGTATTCAGTGTTAAGGATATAAACAGGGCTCTATGCACACGGACCACTTCCTACTTCTTCTTTCTTTTCTGCCTTCACATCCACATTCAGGAGAAATTATTTCCAGATTCAGGGTGAAATGGAATGTCCATAAATCATAGCTCTCACATAAAAGTAAGGTAACATATGGCCACTTAGGTTTTTGTGTGAGGTGAAGGAATTGAACTTAGAAGTATCCGCCTGTACCTTTGAAGTTTTGTAGGTGTTGTTATTACAACCCCAAGGTGTGAAATGTGTGTCTGGTGTCCGAAATTAAGAATTAGGATAGCTGCTAACTCAAAAGCTTCCTTTATGTGCTTCTGCCTCCCCCATCACTAAGTTTTAGCTTATACAAGTTGTTCAAAGGACAGCATCAAAGGATTGTTTTATCAGTTAGTTTAGGATAATAGACCAGGATTGAACTCTAGTCTGTAAAGGGAAACTTTTCAGACTTGGAGTTAAAGTTCAATCTGTTATTGTTGGCAACTGGCCCAAGAGGGAAGTAGAATTCATAGAAGAGGCGTGTCTGCCGGACGGCTATATGATTCAACAGTTACTATGAAGAGATCATAGAACAGAATGATCAAATGAACACTCACACACTACTGACAGCATGGAAATATATCACTTCCCTCACATGACTCTCTCTTCAAGTGGTGTTCAAAGTGCTCCTTCAATACAGCAAAATCTCACTCATTGTGAGTGAAAGGATAAGTGTTTCCATGTGGATTCAATTCTGGTGGTCATTAGGTTGTGGTGATCAGTAATGCATTCTCCCTGGGATTCCGGCTCCTGCCTCATGTGGGAGGTGATTACTTGGCACTCAGATCAGATTAGTCATGATGCTTCCATTTCTGATGTCCAAAGATAAGAGAGGAAGGTGTACCGGGTGTCATCTGGGAAGTGGTGGTGAGCAGTGGTCTGCCCAAGGTGTGCCACGATGTTCACCTGGGCCACATAACACTGACTGTGGTCTCCTTTGCTATCGAAAGTGATAGTTTTATAATCTTGGTACCAACAAAGGAGCAGGTGGGCACAGCGGCAGAAGGAGAGGGAAGGAGAGGACAGGAAAAGCTAACGAGAAACCTATGTAATGCACAGACATGTAGGAGAGAAGGGCAGAAGTGTCAGGGAATGTGGTGGAGGAAGGGGCAGCAGAGGGTCAGGGCATGAGAGGGGACCCTACTCACTGTCACTGGCTTTGAAGATGGAGGAGTCAAGGGCGTGCAGGTGGCCTCCTGGATGCGGGGATGGCCCTCAGCTTACATCCAGGAAACAGAGACCTCAGTCTTGTATCACAAGGAACAGATTTTGGCCAAACAGCTGAGTACACGTGAAAGTGGCCCTGTTCCCACAGTTTCTGCAGTGGAGCCCAGTCCTGGTGACATGGGTGGCTTCAGCCTGGGGGAGCACTAGCAGAGGGCCCCAGCTGAGCCCTGGACCTTGAGTTCCACAACTGTGGGATGGTACATGTCCATTGAAGCTGCTGAATTTGTTAGTTGATGGTTACAGAAGAAAACTGGTACAAGCGTGGACTTTGAGAAATCCAGTACTGAGAACGCAGCTGGGGCCAGACAGATGGACGTGGCGGGGACAGGCTCACCTGAGTGAGTCTGGTGATGAGCAGTCACAGCCCCTCCTTAACCCTGTTTGCCAACTGTTCCCAAGGCGATTTTCTTGCCAGCGTGTGCCTCAGATCCCACAGCAGTAGGGCAGTAAAATTGCACAGGACTCTTCCCTGGAACTGAGGTGTAAACACTTGTGAGTTGTTATCCGTGTGGTCCTCGGATGACCTGGGAGACTCAGCTGCTTCCCGATGCAGAGATGCGTCCCCTCTCCAAATGTGGCTGAGCCTCTGGGCTCGCAGATGTGGTTTGGAAATTGCTTGATGGGATAATTGAATTAGCTGTCCAAATTAGTGTTTGAGAAAGATTCTCATGTGTATCTTTTCCTACGGTGGCCCCTTTGTAATTCTTAGACAATAGCAATTATCAGATGAAGGGAAAAATTAAAACCGAAAAGACAATAACCCGGTTCTCACTGTCCTGATCTCAGGCAAACTCGAGATTGTCAGACAATTGGTTGCAACAAACCAAGGTCGCACACAAGCAAACACAATTATCTGAAAATACAAAATACTGCCCTCAGCAAACAACCTTAAGAACTGAACAAATATTTAGATTTGACAGCATCTGTTGAAAATCTGTATGCAGTGTCTCCAATAAACTGAACAATGCTAAAGAAACACTGTGGCTAGTAACCTGAAAAGAAATCATTCGTATTTACTAAAGAATTACATAAATCAAAGCCATGTTTCCCTGAATACAGTGGTACACGGAGAAGTTACCTCCCGGATAAACTCTTCCAAGGCATCCCCTCTAATGTATTATGCCAGAAAGTCTCTCTCTTCATGCCATTCACTTCCTTTAAAGTACTTTCTGACAGGTACTGTGTTATTTGAGTGTTTTGCTTGTTGTCTCTTTTTCGAATATGAGCTCCTGAAGGGAAGGACATTGCCTAAATATCTGGTGAGATGCCACTTCCATCTCAACTGTCAATTTCCCCTAGAAAATCCATAGCCTTCCCAACATATTTCCGGGGAAGCGGATGCCACCAAGTCTTACTTTTTTCCGTACATGTATTTTCATCTTAAAATATTTAATAGTTGACAAAGACTGTATATTCTCAAGGTTTAGTGTATAGTGTGATGGTTTGACAGCTGTGTTCCTTGTGTAATGATTGCCACTATCAAATTAATTAGCACACACACCATGGACATGCTGTGTATTAGATCCCTAGAAATGGTTTATTTGATACTTGAGAGCTTGTGCTCTTTGACCATCATCTCTTAATCCCCTCACCCTTAGTTTATGCAGATCCCCCTACTCATGTTTCTCTAAGTTTGACAATTTAAAATTCCACGTGTAAGTTAGACTACATTGTGTTTGTCTTTCTGGGTCTAGCTTACTTCCCTTAGCACAATGCCCTCTAGGTTAATGCATATTGGCACAAACAGTAATATTTCCTTCTTTTTATGTTGAAATAATACCCATGATATATGCTCATCGTAATTTTTTTATTTGTCTGTCAATGGATATTTAGCTGCTATATCATGGCAATTATGGATAATGTTTAATGAATATAAGGAGTAAATATCCCTTCAAGGTACTGCTTTTGGTTTCTTCAAATGTGGCTAAGAAATGGGGTTACTGGATTGTACGATAGTTCTATTTTTAATGTTTCGAGGACCCTCCATACTACTTCCATGATGGCTTTATTATTTTATGTTTCCACCAATGGTGTACAGAGGTTCCTTTTTCCTGTCAGCATTGTCTTTTTCATAATAGCCAATAGACTTCATTCTTGAAACACATGTACACACTAGTCATCCAATCAGCACATTGCATCTTATTGGCTAGTGAGGCTGAACTGTTTTGGGTTGAATAGAATGGGGTGATGTAATTCTGGAACCTTTCTTGGGTAACTCCACTGAGTTGTAAGCCTGAGAGGAGCTGGGGATTCAGCTGCAGTTGACATTCTTACCTCTATCTAATCTATTATTAGAATGAATGAGAGATTGAACCCAGAAACAGGGGAAAAGAGAATATGATGCATGAGTGGGGATTCTAAATTCCTAAATTGTTCATTTGAACACTAGCCATAGAGTTTTTACTTATAATGTCCAATAAATATCTTTCCCAAAGCAAAGAGCTCAAACTGAGTTCCAATTGAGAATCTAGGAAAGCTAGAAAACTGTAAAGTACAACACAACAATTATCTCTTTAATCTGAGCACAAAACTTCTAAAACTTAGCAGACAAAGTGGCATGTTTACCCGTGTGTGTGTGTGTGTGTGTGTGTTACTGGGATGTTTATAAGCCACTCAACACTTTTTGTGTTAGGGCCCAAGATATTTACAAAATGCAAGACAGGTGAAGCAGAACAGTACACTGGCTATTTCTTAAAATGAGAAATAATCTCAGTGACTTGTGGTTTTATGTACTGTGTATTATTTCTATTGTATCTAAGTTGGCAGCTCTGAGTCAGTTGGGTAAGAACATTCTGCTCCATGTCATAAAGATTGTCAGCCTCAATTAAAATTATTAGTGAGGCAGATTCTTTTGAGTTCATGGATGCTTCAAATTTTTGTGACTGATTTTGTAGTGTTGCAGTTATTACAGGATGGGCAATGGGTGTGCTTTGTAAAAACTCTGACCCCAGTTGCTTCATGAATGTTCTCTTAAGGAAGACTGGTTGATGTAATGACACAGGAGAGACCAGACAGCTGCATTGCTGGGTGTCTGCTGGGTGCAGTGGGTGGTACACTCATTTGCCCAATGTACATCTCAACCTGGGATCGATGAATTCTTTTTTATTCAAAATTGTACTGTGAATAAAAAGGAGGAGGAAAAACAGCCTGTCTAGAAAACTGTCGGGAAGAAAAAAAGGGTACATAACATGGCTACACATTGTTTTATTTAAATATCTTGCTCATTGTTTCTTTCTCTTTCTAGAATGTGAGCTCCATGAGGGCAGGATCTTACCTAGCAGATGAAATGCTATTTATGTTCCAGTGGGCTTTTAGGAGAGATAATCTTTCCCCAGAATTTTCTAGGAATGAGAAGAATCTTAATGCACTAGGAGAAAAGTCAAGAATTCATCATCATTCTTGTTTTCGAACTCCTGCTGAGAGCACATTGCAGCTTTAGATATATATTGGTGAGGACTTTTTTTGTTTGTGTCATAAATAGGAACAAAAGAAGTCATTTGGGAGACCAGATTTTGTTAAGTTTGAAAAACTCACAGAGAGAAGAAAAACAAAGTGTAATATAAGGATAGATATTTTGGATATACACAGAAAAGGGCTTTGTCCTGAACTTCGTGTTTCAGTCCTGACGGAGGATCTACCAACAACATGTTACACAAATGTCCAACAAATGTGCAAAATTAAACACAGGATCCAAGTGTGAATAAGGGGGGTCCATGAGTTAAAATGGGCTGTCTTTAAAGGGCTGGTCAAATACATAGTAAGTGTGTCGGAAATTGTTGGGAAGGCCATAGTTTCTTTTCCTCTCTGAGATAAAGTGAGAGAGGGAAGGACACACATCTAATCAATTGAGAATTAAAATATCAAGACCAAGTCAATGCTAAGCCAGTAAACTAGACTTAGATGTCTTATTTTCTTACTCTACATAGACAGTAGGAAATTCCCTTTGGATCCCAGGCTTGGCAGTTCCAGGACATCTAACACAAAGAGTATAAAGGATTTGCTATAGCAAACAGTTTAACAAAACCGAGTGGTGGGTATTAAGGGGGAAATTCAATAGATGGGTGGAAAAACAGAGTTGGTAGTAGGCAGACAGTAAAGGTGCAGTGAAGCAGGTGGAATGGTGTAGGCAGAATACAGGCTCCAAAAATGAGAGCTATGGATCAAACAGAACAAGAATTCTTTGTCTTAAAGGATGCTAAGGCCCTAAAACAAAAAGTCAAACATGGGATAATTGGATAAGCTTGTGACTTTTAGATTTCAGACACAGGCAGTGCTTTGTCTGGTCATCAGGGGTTATCAGGGCAAAGTATGGGTTCTATACTCTTTTGCTGGATGGAGTGGATCACTCTGCTGGCAGATTCCACATGTGGCAATCAGAGGGCAAAGAAGATATTAAAGCTTATCACACATTTGTATTTTTTGAAATTATGTTCTTGTGTCATCTCTTCTAGCTCTTCTTGGATGGATGAGTCTTCCTCCCAGGGCTTTGGGTATATACTAAGGTTTTCTTCAGTTCCCTCTCTCTCTATCTCTCTCTCTATGGTTTCATGTCTCAGACCAGAATCTCACAGGCGTTTCAGTTGCGGTATGTTCTGAAGTTCCATCACATCAATGAGAAGACATAATTTGTTGTGCAGAGAGTGACTTTGACATACTGCCTATTCAATGGTTTTTCACTAAACAAATGAGTTCTGATCTGAAGAAGCAGCTTAGTGAAGCTTCAGTCCTCAAAATCTAGTCACTTGAATGTTAAACTCTTCTACTCCACACCTTCCTAAACCCTATACCTGCCTTTAGTTGAGGTTGCCAAGTAAAGCATTCATTGTCTTTAAGAGCATCAGTTTACATCACACATATATGTTCTATATGAAAAATACAAATTATGAAAAATAAATTCTACTACCCAGAGGTAATCCCTGTCATTCATTGCTAATTATCTGGTGTGCTGTTTTCCATGAGTATGTATCACTGTTCTACCACTGCTTTACTCTTTGCTTTTAATAAATTATAAATTTTCATACTATAAATATATTTTCATAGTATAATTTTAATAGCTACCTGAAATCCTATTTTATAACTGCAATGTCATTTATATAATTAATGTCACAGTGCTTGAATATGGATTTTCTCTAATATTTTCACTATTATAAATAATGCTACATCAAACATTTTATAATGATAACTTTGTGCCCATCCATGACTATTTACTTTAGGACATATTCTTTAGGGACATATATAAGTCAAAGGCCAGGCAAAAGTTTCAACATTTTTGCTACTCATATTGTCAAATTTCACTCCAGAAAGATACTTTCAAATTTACAAACAATGATCAATTCCTTATTGCAACATGAACATGACTATAAACTCTCTTGATGATCTAACTGGGTCAGTTGTTAAGCCTTTTATTTTCCTTTCATTGCATAAACCTTGATTCTAGTAAATGAAATGTACTATTTCATATTCAGACCAAACATCTGGAATTCTAGTGGTTATGTCCTCCTAGCTCATGTGTCAAAATGTATTATCAAAATCTATTGAAATGTGTCAAGTGACCGAGTCTCGACGTGAAATTTGGACTTTTGGATTGTAGTAGAATGTGGATGATGTTGATGCTCTAAAGAACTTTAAGGGGTACATGTTTGCTAATAGTCCTTTTAATAATAGCATTTTCTCTTTAGGCATCTGAAGAGAATACAGGTGAAATTTGTGGCCATTCCTCTTTCCTTGAATTATTCTTTTTGAGTCATGCTGAAGTCAAAATTGTTTGAAACTTCAGACTGTGGGTTAAGGAATCTTTTTGTTCAGCTTTTTATTTTAAATTCCTTTTGATAGATCTCATACTTCCTACTTTCCCAGACTGCTATTCCCAAAGTTTTTTTTGACTTCTTCCAGAAACCTTCAGTATTCCAGCCTGGGAAGCATTCACTGGGAGGGAAGGGTCATGGATTACAGATGGTCATCTGTACTTCGCCTCTCCTCCCATTGGGTGGTAGAGACTCCCTTTGATCTTCCTGACTTGCTTTGCTCAATGAAATGTGAACGTAGTGGCACTACACACGTTCTTGACTTAGCCCTTGAGGAGTCTGGGGACTTCCACATTTTCTTTCTTGAAGAGCAGCAGTATACAACTTCTGTAAGAAGTCCAAGCTCAGCCACTCAACGATCAGCTACCAGCAGAGAAAGTCCTTGTTGGCGATCAGTCATCTTACATGGCTCATCTCTGGGCATGATCTCATCGGAAGGCTGTTTCAGAAGGCATCTCTGCTACGACAGCACCCATGGAGCAGAAGAGCTTCCAGATAAAACCTAGTTTGCCCATAAAATCATGAAAGAAAGAGATTGCTATTGGTTTAAACTTGCATGTTTTGGAGTGGAACGTTCTACCCTACAGTAATAAACCACTGTAACAGAGAGGCAAATGCACAAGTTCAGTCCACTGTTGCATTGGTTGTAAGAAACAGGTAAGTGACAGAACACAGCGGGTTTCTACTCTTCTATAGAGAAATTGGGAAAGGTTTCTGGGGGGAAATAGTGTTTGAGTTGTCTGGAGACTGAATTAGTGTTTCAGGGAAGATGAGGGAAAAAGAGTCTTTGAGATGCATGTAAAAACATCCCAAAAGATAATGTAGAGGCCAGAAATCTTGTGACATGTTCAAGTCCACTGAAAACCTAATGTTGACAAGTGTTTAAGCTGACAGTCTAGGGAGAAACTCTGCAAAATTAGGAGGAATAACAGGATTTCACACATTTCCTTTTTGTGTGTGTTGGTGTTTATTTTAAAGGGGAAAAGACCCCACGGGGGGACACATTTCACCTTCTCACATTCTGAAGCACCAAACTTTTTCTCAAATACTAATGAGACAGAGGAACTGCATTTGTTGAAAGCCTGCGTCTGATCCTTATTTACTATCCTAACTAAATGATTCATTTATTCCAGAAACAAAAACAAAGGCACAGTCATATTATAAACATGAATTCCTTAGGAAACTCATTGATGGACCACCTAGGAGGCTCTTGGGGACCACCAGTCAGGCTTGATCTGGGCACGATTATGAAGCGGCTGGAGTTTATCTTGGTGTTCCCAGCCTCCCATCTTTGCATCTTTCAGTCTACTTCATGTCTCAGTAGCATCTGAATATTCTCTGTGAAAATCTGCTTCCTGGAAAAGATCTGATACACGTGTTCTTACTTAGAAGTGTGACCACAGAAAGGAGTATTGTTCTCCAAGAAGGATACCCATTTTAATTTTCGATGACAAGGATATTTAAGCTAAAGGAATGATTGTGTGATAATCGTTTTTCTAAAGGAAGTATTTTGGTGTGAAAGAATGTGGAATTGGGAGGAGGAAGAAGAACATGTTGCCTTCTCATTTTCTTCCACTGCCATGTTATTCAGAGATGACTGTGCCTGTCACAATGGAGTCAAACCACCATTGAAAGGAGTTGGCTGTGGTCATTCCCAAAACTAGGTGTTGTGGATGGTAAAGAATGGTTAAAGCTGGGTTCTGCCCTCAAGGCGTGCACTGATTAGCAGAAGATAAAAAATGACAACAGATCACAATACAGTAAGGCAGAATAAATTATAGGTAAAAACATATGGTACGAAGTGCTGTATGGGAACCCTTCCAAAGAAATTATTATTTCTAAATGGCGGAGGTTGTGAAAGTAGAGTCAAGTGGACACCCATGGTCAAGAGTAGAAGGTGGGGGAGGATTTGAGGAAACAGGTGGTCTGTAACTTTCACCTCATCGATATAGCATTGGAAAGTGGGGACTTTTGTAAAAGTACCAAGTCAGTGGCTGGTGTGGGTAGAGATCAGTGGAAGATGCCATGGGAGGGGGTGTGGGGCCCAGATTTTATTCCATGTTAAAGAGTTTAATTGAGTATTTTGGAATAAAAGTAGCCCTTGATAATCTCTGTGGGGTGCATTGGTGGGTGAAATAAGATATGCTACACTGTATGTTTAAGATGGTTTCTCTGCTATTGTAAAGGGTAGAGCACAGAGGAAAGAAATGGCACATTACAACATCCATCCAACCATCCATGTATTTTTAAAAAAATTTTATTTTAAAAGGGGGTAAAATTAAACACAACATAACAGAACAGAATGGGACACAAGAAAGCACAAATTTCAAAGCTAGACAACCAGAAATCTTCACTATCTGTCATAGTGTCTCTTGTTTCCTTCCAAATGGTTGTCCATATCTTTGTATACGGGGAGCTCATAGTAAATAACATAGCCAATCTTTTCACAAGATGTGTAGTTCACTGGCTCCCACTTGCTAAGGGATGGGGGGACACAGGACGACATGAGATGTTCTGTTCTCAGCCGGTGTGCCTGCAGGCTCACAGCTGCCCCCCAGGGAGGGGAGGAGTTCCTTGTTCTCCTGGCACCCCAAGTCAACCACGTGGTGCAGGTCCTGACGAGCCAGGGTCTCTCTCCTTCGGGCCTCCAAAAGTCTGCCACACTCTCAGCCGCCCCCTAGAGAGAGGAGGAGCCCCTTGTTCTCCTGGCACCCCGAGTCAACTGCACCATGTGGGTCCTGAGGCACCAGGGCATCTCTCCTGCAGGCCTCCGAGAGTCAGCCACACTCACCAGCTATTTCTTTCTGATGAATTGATCATTACATTTCCAAAGTTCTGAAATGGCCAACAGACCACAGAAAGAATTCTCTTTAGGCTCCTGTTTGAGATCAGCAGCTAAAGCGATCTGCTGGCCTTGCTTCAGGGCCACCATCCATGTATTTTTTACCTGGCACTCAGAGAAGTGTCTCTTATTTACCAGCTATTAGCAGAAGCTATTACAACATGATGTAAGATGACAGCGAGTAAATCAGGTGACAAGAATGACTGAAGCAAGGGTAGGGTCATCTTTTCATATTCGCTCTTTGGTATTTTTCTTGAGTTCAGGATACAATCCTTCCATGGCTGTGGGAGTGCGCTGTGTGCCTGCGGCCACTGGCTGGGTGTAAGAAGAAAGGGGTAAGCGATGGAGAGGCTTCAGGAGGGGGAAGGGCCTGTCCTCCTTGGTTTCCAGCATGGATAAAGTGAAGTTTCTGA
This sequence comes from Dolichotis patagonum, assembly GCA_004027295.1. Lineage (NCBI taxonomy): Eukaryota > Metazoa > Chordata > Mammalia > Rodentia > Caviidae > Dolichotis > Dolichotis patagonum. Next base: position 12,289 of record PVJX010004058.1, read on the forward strand.
ATCCAGAACTTCCTCCTTGAAGTCCAAAGGGAGTGGAAACTATCTGTCCCCATTCTGTCTCACTTTGCTCTCCCCAGCAATACCTTGTGATTTCTTCTGAATATCTGGTTTCCAGGTTTGCTCTTTCTGAAGATTCACAAGGACCTGGGGTCTGAACTGAGGACCAAAGAATTAAGTTCAGTGCTTCTCTGCAAGTAACAGAGGATAAATATCTACATATAAGAAGCTCAAAACATCTAGGCCACAGATGCAAATGATTCCAGGTGGTAGCAGCTTTTGGCAACATCCTATCTTCCCTCTCTTTCCTTACACTGCTTGGGAATGTCCCTAATTCTTTAGGATGGCACCCATCCTAAAGTTTTCCAGCTGTAGGGGTACAGGTCACTAGCGAGGGCAAGGAGGGTTAGTACTGGGCATATGGGTGGCTGGAGGGGAAGTGCCAAGATGAAGCAGCCAATCACAAACTCCAGGCTGCTGGCATACTGCCAGGGTGCCTTTATCGCTTTCAAATTTGTTGATTTTCTTGCTTCTCCTGTACTGTAGGACCTCACTCTCCTAACAGGTTGGACAAGTGAATAGCACACTCCAAGTTGTCTCAGTTCAGCGGAATTTTTGACTTTCCTTTAATTGATGTTCTTTTAAAGGTGCACAGAAAAATTGAGGAGGAAGTATACTCTGCATTCTTAGCTTTCCAACTGGTCATTCCCACATCAGAGGAATGCTTTGTTACCGTCATAAACCACCACTGACATATCTTTATTACTCAAAGCCCAGAGTTCGTTACGGTTCACTTTGGCTGTTGTACATTTTATAAGTTTTAACAAATATAAAATGACATATACACACCATTGTAGCATCATACAGAATGTTTCACAGCCCCCCAAATCCTCTATGCTCTATTCATTCTTCCCTTCCCCTAACCCCTGACTATATTGTCTCCATAGTTTTGCCTTTTCTAGAAAGAATATAGTATTGTGGTTACAATCATACAATATGTAGCCTGTTATCTCTAGTGTAATGATCTTTACTTTTGACAAGGTCTAGTGAACTTAGGAGAAGTTTTTCTGGGATGAGTTTAACAAAATATAGGAAGAGATACCTTTCATGCAAGCATTTTATTCTATGGTGTCATTGAAAGAAAGGCAATTCTATTAATATGCTTTAAAATTAGGCTTATGTTGCCAGTTGAGGCATCATGGATAGAAAAATCTATGTGCTTGAGATCAGAGACTCAGATTCTAATCCCAGCACCATAACCTGCTAACTCTCAAGTGCACAGCAAAGTGACATGGTGTCTTTGTAAACTGAGTCCTCTGGGATAGATGGGCCATATGGTATGTGCTCTAGCCCATTTATGAGATTTTATGGGAGCTTAGGACAAAAGTGCTTGGTAAATCATTTCAGAAAGTGTGATTGCAATGGCTAAGTCATTCTAAAATGAAGATATGCATCTTGTTTGTCTCGCTAAGATGCTCACTTGAATTTCAGGTGGCTGATTCCTTTACAAATAGTGAGGGCCAACAGGTTCAGAGATGAATCTCAGTTCTTTCTTTAGAGAGACAATTTGTACTAATATTTCCAGATGAACTTCATATCCTCCCAATTGCTATTTACCCATACTGTCCTAAAGACTAAAATAGGTCTTCCCCAGTTGTGATAAAAATGTCAACATGACTATTGTTGCTATTTTACCTTTATATTTTCTGTTAAATTCAGTCTTATGGTATAAAATATGTTGGATTTTCTTATTTTTGGAAGACCTGGATTCTAATTCAATTTCTGCTTCTTGTTACTTACAGGTATCCTCATTTGCACTTACCCACTTGGTTTTCTCATCTGCAAATTGGAAATGCTCAGTGCTGTGCTATCTGTCTCACTGAGCTTTTACATCACAAAAAGTGCTTCACAGATTCAAAGGTGTTGTTAGGGATGTTGCTATCACTGCTGGTATTGCTTCTGGTCATTGGGATTTAGGGTATTTTCAAAAGGTCCTTTAAATAATTTGGAAATAATACCTATTGATTAAGATCAAAGCTTGCTGTTTCAAATTCTTTCTGCTACTGTGCATTAAATATACACTGGTAATATATGTCGACTTGCATGTCTACAAAGTATTAGTTTCTGAAATAAACTCAGACTCTTTAGCTTGTTTCCAGGCAGTTTTGATCCCACGAATTCACCTAATGCTTCAACCACTTGTTTATGTCTGAAAGAGCAATTGCATACAAGAAACATTCACACATCATGGAAGGAAAAATTGACAAATGAACACCCCAGAATTCCAAGGTTTTAAATATCAGACTTACATACTACAGGAGACAGGCATAATAAACACTGCTGAGAAAATATCACAGCCCAACTTCTTTCTGTAATGGTCTCCAAAATAAATGTTCTTTAACCAAAGCTTATTTGCCATACATTTTTCTTTTGGCTTCTGTTTTAAGCTGTTTCTAGATACCAGAGGAAATGGAGAATGGAGTTAATTATCTGCAGAGTTCATGCTAACAAGCAGTAAAGGCTCATTACATACTTATTAATTCATACAAAATCAGTTACATGTGACATATTTGTGTTGGCTGTCTATATTGATTGGGTCTATTGCATAACTGCTAAGCAGTTGAGAGACAAAAGGATATTGCTCGCTTAAGAAATAACACGGAGACAGTCGTGTGTATTTGTGTGCTTGTGGGTAGTGTACATTGCTTTTATAATCAGTGTATAACCAAGCAGATTTAACATGACAATAAAACCAATTTTTGCCAAAGTAACACAAATGAAATGCTTAACAAGATACCAAGCCTTAAAAGCACATTCCAGCCTCATTGAAAGGGCATATGCTCAGACACAGAAACAAAGCAAATCACCACTCCCTCCTGAATCATTGGTTCACTACCCAGTTATAAGTCTGTGAAGAGAATTATTTTAGCGTTTTATTAGATTTTCCCCAGATAGAGTAAAACTAGTTTACAGATCTCCCAAAGAATATGTTCCATCTTGAAAGGAATGTCAGTGTTCAGTTATTTCAGGTGTTGTGTTCCCATTGGTCAGAATTTCAGAGTTGGATTACTCATCAAAATGATTCATGACAAAACCTTCTTTTGTGTCTGAAGACATAAAACTGTTCAAATATGTATAGCTTTTAAGATATTTTACTTCTAGGCCATACTGGTTTTCTGGTGAGTTAGTTTAATTTTCATCAACCTTGATTTAGCCTGGGAGTGTAATTTGTAGCCCAGCACATGACTTATGAGCTGAGGACACTGAACATCCATACAGTTATGTCAGAAAGTGCAAGCAAGCTCCCTGATGGAGGCCTGGTCTCCAGGTGGGATGGTTGGATGCACAGATTGATTCTGATTTAAAACCATCCCACTAGATCACTGTTGGATTGGGCTGGCTTAAAGTAGGATCTTAGCTAGATAGAATCTCAAAGATATGGTGCATTGGGACTTACTTTGGGTTTTGATCAATTTTTCTTAGAAAAGAAGGCCAATCTCTTGTAGTAATTAGGCAGCAACAGTTCCTGAGATGGTCTTTTGATTAAACAACCAATATAATTGTCTGTCACTAAGTAGAATCTCATGTCACAGTTCTGTCTTGTGTGTCCTTCAATCTGGAAGGAATTTCCCCCCTTTTTATCAAAGCTCATGACAAAGCCAGGTATTTGACTTTAAGTGCAGTGTTTTTGTCCACTATAACCACCATCGACATATTTTTTAGCAACAACAAGGTGAAGGGAACCAGATGGCCATTCCTGTCCTTTGAGATTTCTGAAATCAGCACTCTTCATTCTGTGTAGGTATAAATACATCACATTAAATTAAAAAATGAGAGCAAATAAATGTCTCCTCTGGAAGAACTTTTTATGAGATAAAGTAGTTACATATTCTCTATCATTTCAAAGTAAATGACCCTGATATTTAACAGCTAAAAGCAAGTTGTATTTAATGTCGCACAGTGTCTGCAGTTTGGAAATACAGAACTATCTTGGCTCTGCTCTCTGTTCCAGGGTGTCTCATGGTCAGGGTGCTGGTCAGAACTGTGATCTCATCTGCAGGCTCTGCTGGGAGGACCCACTTCTGAGCTCATGCTCAAGGCTGTTGGCAGAATACAGCACACTGTGGGATGTTGGCCTGCTGGCCTCAATCCTCCCTGGGGGTTGGCTGAAGGCCACCCACAGCTCCTGGCTCTGTGGGCCTCTCTAACGTGACATCTGGCTTCACTGAAGCAGCAGGATGAGGTGCCAAAAGAGAAAGGGACTGCAAGCAAGATGCAAGCCACGATGCTGTACTGCATCACTAAGCTCAGAGGGGACAGCCCGACACTCTTGCCATTCTCCATGCTCATAGTCATCTGAAACAAGTTCCCAGGTCCTGCTCGTATTCCAGGGGAGGGGATTCCATGAAGGTACAGGTACTAGGAAGCCGGAGCATTGGGAGCCATTGGAGAAGGTTGTCTGCCACAGACTGGGTGTGTTTGTCTCATGTGAAACACACACAGTCTCATCTATACTGATTTTCAGGAGCTCATTGCAATGTACTATTTACTTAGTTGATGTCATTATATGATGGTTTCAGTTTATATAAACATTACTAAGATGCAGGTGGTGATAAAGAGTGGTCAGTCTTCCCCCACCACCTTCACTCTTCAGCTTCTTTTCCATCTCATGGTGGCACAGAGGGAAACTACTCTCGTGGACAGTACTGCGGGAACTTCTGCATTGTTCTAGACCAAGAGCTTGGAGGAGAAAACCTTTGCATGGCCCTCGTTGAGCTTTGGTGTTGGAAGGTTTGAGTTTGAATTCTGGCTTCACTCCTTGGTAGCTGTGGGATCTTGAGAACCCTTCCTTTAAAATGATTTCCCTATCTGTGAAATGGGGCTAAGAATCCCTGCATACCCTACTGGAGCATTAGGGAAGACAGTGTATATAAAGGGCAACATCTATTTCCTGTTGTAGAGAAAGAGTTGGGATAAATGAGCACTCTGCCCCCTTTCAAGAAATAGAATATTCTCTACAAAGGCCAGGGAAAAATTTGTTTCTATGGTAAGCTTTTGTTTGAGGTTGGCATTTGTAATGTAACTTAATATGTAGAGTCATTCTGGTAAAGAACAGACCTTATCTCATAAGACTTTTGTGAAACATAAGAAAACTCATGCACATTAAACTGCTTAGTTGATATTCTATGCACTCAACAAATGTTTACTATTATTATAACAGTGTGAAGTTTATAGATCTCTTTATATACTACTCTGAAACAATTACTTAAAACTCTCTGTGCCTCATTTCCTAAATGGGAAAATCAGAGAAATCATAGTAGCTACTCCTCAGGGTTATCATTAAGGTTAATGAGCTAAAACCTGTAAAGTACAAATAACAGTGGTAAGTACTCAAAGAATGTAAACAAATATTAGCAGGATTTTTATTTGCTCTTATTTACTGTTTCTACCATAGATCTACCAGTACAAAAGATTATATCATTCTGGGAAATACAGAACTTTTTATATTATAAAATACTAGTTTTTGTAATTATTCATATAATATGTTACACTGTTATCATGACAATATATAGGTATTATGCACTTCTATTCTTAAGTGGTTCAAGATAACAATGATGTAAGAGAGAAATTTAGAGTTCTAGCATAGCATTTGCTAAGTCTTATTTGGAAGTAAAACTGGTTTCCTGCATATAATAGAACACATGGAAGATCAGCTTTTCTGAAATGAATGTTTGCTTGGATTTAAAATCACTAGCATTTATGTTGCTTTCATCCCTTAAAAATAATACAATAATTATATGGCGATGTGAGTGTTGCCAGCACCCAGCTCGGTCTTCATATATTAAAGAAGATAGAGTTTGATTGAATTGCATCACTTCTCGAAGTCATTTTTTCTTTAAGCAGTGGTTTGGCATTTTGACTGACTTCTCAGTAAAAACTCAGGATAACATGCATTTTTGGTGACACCAATAAATACCTTTCCTTGTTTAAAAAACCTCCAAGAAGCAGGACTGGTAAAGAGAAGAAAATTTCAAGTCTACCTGCCCACTTTTTCTTATCTACATTCATAGAACAAAGCTCTTGAGTTATCATCTACACATGCATATAGAGGAAGAATCAAATGTGAGGACTGAATATTAAAAAGAACAATGTATTTTGTGTGTGTTCCACTGTCGGCTCATACGTCACTTATGTGACAAAGACTGAGATGGCCAATGTGTGAGACAGACGGTCAGTATCACATCCAAATGGCCTTTTTTGTAGACTAATCTTTTTGGTTCCAGATGCTCTTTCTTTCTGCTTGGTTGGCATTTGGTCACCAAGATGAATGGACACACGTGTTCTTTGTTGTTAGTTTGACTTGCTTTCCTCTTGAATAGTTGCTGCAGAAATTTAGCTCAGCTTTCCACATATCAAGTTTACCCATTATCTTCAGAGATGAGAGATGCTTTTCTGCCCCAGGGAGAAGTTCTGTGACAAGGGACATCAGGACAATGCTGAGGTTTTTAAACACCCAACAAAGGATACACAGAGTGATATTTGATGAGGGATGGGGGAGAAAGAGTTGCTGAGATACAACTTCAAATACTCTGTGTTTCTGGGAAGAAAAGCTTTATATACAAAAGTAGCATCCTTCCAGTAAGTTCTAAATTAAGTTAAGAAAAACAAATGGAAGTGGAGGATCTAATATGCTTTTTGGAGGTCACAGTAAGAGCCTGGGTGGGGTGCTAATCTCCATGAGAAAACTGGTTAGTCGTGGGAACCTCATGATTTCTCTGGATATATTTCTGCTTCAGTCATATGGTGAATCAGAGCATCGTGTCGTTCTTTATCTCTCGCCTTCTCTCTGTTTAATCTTCCTTAAAGTAAATTTCCTTTCTCATCTCAATGTAAAACAAATAAAATCTTCCAGTTTTCGTGCCTTCAGGGAGCAAAAAGCCAGTGAGTAGATTTGTCATGCACTATTCAGTGCTCTTAAATCAGACCAGAGATGAAACTGCTCAGGTAACTGTAATATAGATAACAGGGGTTTGCCCAGCTCAAAAAAAGAATCTGTTTTTCTTTGACTGCACCTCAGGAAAGGTCAAATAGGATTAAATTTTTTAAGTTGACCAGAACAAAGATAAATGACTTGATTTTCAGTGCAAATTTGGTTATGTCAAACCAAGTAGCACCAGAAATATGATCGATTAACCTCCAGAGAGTTGATGGCATATTTCGTTTCACTCCCTTTGGAGTCAGCGTGGACCCTGTGCTGTCTTTCAGGATGATGGATTTACAGGGATTTCCAAATGCCTATTAATGCCCTTCACCCACTACGCTGAGATCAGTCATCTGAACGAATGGTCTAGAGCTTTTATGTGAAGACACTATAAAGGAGTCACTGGTTTCTCCTGTTCATAGTAGTTATTATATATATGGGTAGAGATGAGATTACAATTTAAGAATTAATGTCACTGAAAATGAGAGCAATATTTGGGAGCCCTGATTTCTCTGAAGAATCCAAAGAGAGATGTCTATTTTCAAGAGGTCTTTATTTTCTCACATTTTTGAAGTATATTTTCCTTTGGTTTTTAAAATACATGTTTTATTTTATCCATTTGCACATGCTATATGGGTTATTAAACTTTCACCATTTTTGAAGCAACAAAGGACAGAATTTGGTGACTTTTTCCATTCTTGTGTTAGACAAGGGACCACCATGGCGGAGACAGTGAAGAGGAGATGCCTTAGGGGAGAGACTCGCAATTGCGATGGGGCTTCGGCTTTCACTCTGAGGGAGATGGGATGGCATTGGGAGCTCTGTGCACAGGTGTGATGACATCTTTGTGTTTTCATGGAATCTTAGCAGTTATTGTGCAAAATACTTACATTTTCATACAACTTGATAGTACTAAAGTACTTTCACACACTCCACTAGAGAATGCCTCAATCCCTCAACAAAGAAACTGGAGCTCAGAGAAGGTAAAACAACCTGCCTGAAATGTTACTCCTAACGAGGACTAGAATAAGAATAAAACATCACTGACAGGATCCAAGTTGGAACTCTTCCTATCACATTCTACTGCTTCTGCAATTATAGGAAATTAAATAAACATCTTCAAGACATAGGGAGAACCTTAGATTTTCTTATTTATTTTTCTCCTTTCCCCTCCCCCCCCAGCAAAAACACTATGTAACATTGCTCTCCTCAACCTTTCTATCAGATGTTGCTTTGGTAAAATGCAGCATCTCAAAGATTAGATGTGTGCAGATTGTAAATAACTCTCCTAGTGGACATGCCAGCACATACACTTTACCACCAATATTAGCATACAGGCACTTAGGAGAAGCTGTAGGCTGATGCTCATGCCTTAGGGTTGGAAATATTTGGGGAGTGGAACTGGCCATAATATTCAGTCACAAAAAGCACTTCTAGCAAAGATAAGGGCCAAGCATTTAGCTTTCCATTGGTTCAAATCTATTCACCAAGGTGGGGAATAAATATTGCTAAATTTCTAGTTCCTGTCTAGCTGCTATTGCATTCAAAGTGTAAGGTGCGGATAGGACATGAGTCATGTTTCTCAGCCTTCTCAATTTCTATATTCTAGAATTTTTTTCCTGTTATTTTAAATTTCAAGTGCTGATATTTAAAAAAAATTGTTTTGAAGATAGGTTAGTGTAGGAGTTACTATTCGGAGATAATTTCATTTTTGCCCTTTTAGTTAAAAGGTGGGAAGTCCAATGAACACAGTTAAATCTTGATGTATATTTATAGAAATAGAGATGTGAAATCCCTAGCAGGACAAAGAGATACAACTTTTTCAGAACACCAGAATGTTCCCATTTGCCCTTCCCCATAGATTCATCCTATTTTAATTCAGAAATGTAGTTTGGGTTCTGGACGTATCTTTGGTTTCCACTTTGGCTTGTTTTTGGCAGATACTCACTCCCAGTTCAAAATAGAATAAGTCATGATTCAGTAGTCATTGTCTGTATCTCTTACAAATGTCTCTTTTGATGGAAATGTGCAACAAAACACTAACTGCGTTTTATTTATCAATCATGTCTATTTAACATATATTTAAGTAACCAAAAAAAGGAGATTTTGAAGTAAAATACAATTAAAAATTTTCTTTGTTTTACTGAACCCAGGGCTATTCGAACATTAAGCTCTGTTTCTAGCCTATTTTTTTTTTAAATTTATTTATATTTTGAGACAAAGTCTTGCTAAATTGTCCGGACTGGACTCAAACTTACCATCCCCTTGCCAAAGTAACATTTTTATTAAATACAGAATATAATAAGTATTTGGAAACATAATGCCAAACCCCGAGTGCCTCCTGTCCTCCCGTTTATCATGTGTTCTAAACCCACAAAATTGAGGTACTTAGTGGAACCTTCTATTAGAAAGCAAAATCTTCACTTTTTTTTCTTTTGGTCTTGGTACGCTGTACCTTGCCACAAATAAAGTGAAGGAAACTATTTTCAGCAATTTTCATTTCATGCAAACCAAAGAGAAGACAGTTTATGATTCCCAGTTGGGAAGAATGATCAATGTCGAAATGCTGACTTAGGTTCTCGGTAGACACAGATTACCAACCACTGATCACATTTACTATCTCTTTTTATTGAACTTTTTCACACTTGTACAGACTTGGTGATGTGTATTTACTTCACACATTACCCAGTTTCTGTGAATTCATTATTAAAATATGGAACAGGCATGCTACATACAAACATGAATCATGGTGGGTTGTGTTACAGAATCTTGCAATACAGAGACACCAGCATCTGAGAGGGGTTGAGTAGAGGGGGGAGGATGGGGAGAGCAAGTCCAAGTTCAGGTTTCATAAAAAGAAAGATTACTAAAGGAAGCTGATGTTTCAACACTCATATGGTTCTTTGAATGACTTGTGGGAAGCTGAAGAAGTGGTTATGTGTCCCCAATTCTTCAAAAATATGACTATCCTGAAAAAATTACTGTGCGGCTTTCCTGTGAGATGTTTACAAACTGCCCACTCTGTCTTTTTTGCAGAGAAGATTCTTCCAAGATATATTTCCACATATATCTATCTCCTTTCTCTTGTATTAACTGCTTATTAGCATTCCTATAGAAGACCAAGATTTGAATTTGGTTAGAGATATAATCAAAAGAAGGGAGACAGTTATTATTGGCCAGTATTATTAATTTTTTCACACTCTTCCAAACCATAATGGAAACTTATAGAGAACTGAAAATACTCTTTTGTCTCATTTATTTTAAAAAATGTCAAAAGTTAATTTCTGAAAGGAGACATTGGTAAAATGGCTGCTTCAAACAGTATCTTCATACTTCACATCTAATTTTAAAAATTTGGAGTAAATTTTAGAAAATACTCTTTAAAGTGATTTGAATGTTGTATTAGACTCCACTGGTACACAGAATTATGTTTCTCGATTAGTTTAAATCAACTGGAAATGACCATATATATGGGTATATATGAATACTGCATATATATGTTGCATATATGAATATAAGTATATTGCATATATGTATATTGTATATATATGTTGGTTATATTCCCACATATATTTAAATGATCAAATCCAAGGCATTGGGTATGCAGGGTAAGCACTCCACCAGTAAGTTACATTCTCAGCCAAACCAGATTCATTTTAATATATTTGTAAACAAATATAAAAATCATAAACGGAATAGTTCCGTAAATACGTTTGACTTAGATAATCTGGGCCTTACGTTCTTATTATTGTCCTTGGTGGTTTCTGGCTCAGTAGATTTCTTTTTTATTTATTTATAGATGTATTAATGAACTCAGAACTGAGGAATATTATTAGGATTAAAACATTTATCTTTTTCCCTATAGTTTTAGAAAGTGGTATGAGGTCACTAAATGTTTCCTGGTACTACATTATGCTTGTTCTCATAGAGTATCTCATTTTTTTACACTTGATCTTAGCCAAAAGGCCAAGAAGCAATATTGTCTCATTTTTTAATTTTGACTGCTAGAGGGTAGAGAGGAGATTTTCCTACCTTCCTACTCCCTTACATTCAGTATGTAGGTTACATATGTGTCTTTGATTTTATCCTGTCAAATGCTGTCCACAGTTTCTTTGATCCCTGCTTATTGCTTTATAAGGGTGTGGGAAGGATTAATTAATTAACACTGATAAAGAACTTCAAAGATGAAAGTGCTTTGTTAGTGCCACCATTCGCTCTATGCTTCCTATGTCTCTCAGTTTTAATATGTAGAGATCTCCCCTCGACATAGGCAGACTTTGGATCTGTAGGGATCACTTACTGGGGTTTCAGAGAAAGCAGGCCTACGTTTTGCTGTAGAGAACAGAACTGATGGACAACCCACCCCCAATCCTCCCAATTTGCCAAAACATAGCCAATTTGTTGTGGTCAAACTCCTTAACTTTAAATTTATTTTTGAGGAGTGGGTCATTATGTATGCAGAAGGGAAGTCTACGTGTGAGCTGGGATGGTTTTTTCACTAAGGGAAAGTCTCCAAGTTTAGCCACTCCAGCACCCGTGCCACCTGGCAGGCATTCCTTCCTCAGGTCACTGTCTCCTGAAATTCACATCTTTTTCTTTATGGTTCTAGCCATGTGGTTCTGCTGTACCACACACATCTTCCCAAGGTCTCCATTCACATCTTAAATCATAGAGGGAACATTATAACATCAATGTTTTCTCAGTGTGAATGTCTCTTCTCATATCCAAATGCTGCCTGGAAAGTGATGGTCACCGAGGAGCTGTCAGCTTGACTTCCTAAAGCAGCCGTGAATTCCAGTTGGAGCATGTGAGCGTGGTTCTTCCTCTGTTGGAGACTTGTGTTGCTTGTTCCACTAGTTCCCATGAGTGCTAAGACCAACCCCAATCCTTCATGATGTCTCACTGTCTTGATCGGTCACTGCCTCTTCTTGATTGACCTGAAATGGCCTTTTCTTTTGGTAAATGGAAGGATAGAGAAGCTTTTGTGAATATTGCAAAGGCACATATACTCCAAGCCAAGCGAAGGCTCTTTTTCTTCATTTTCAGAGACAGTGGTGAAGATTTGTAAATAGATGTACAGCCAAATAAAGTATTGCTCTGGTACACCCTGTCTCTATGAAAATGACTCTTTGGTTTGGGATTGCTAAGTAAGTGTTCAGGTCTGAGATTTTGCAGCATGTTTTATTTGTTCTGAAATTTTGTTCAGAAAGAAGTGATTTATTTCACATGTCTGTGTAACATCCCATTACATTTGTTTCTATTTTCCCTCTTGGTTTGGAGTAGTAGAATAATTATCACAATAATTACTATTTATGAAGCACCTGTTATATGTAAAGTATGTAATACTTTTTCTGTCCTATTGTGTTTAATTCTCATTACAGTTCTCTGAAGTCGCCAGGAAACATTGTGTTGAGGACCACGCTGTAAGGGTTAAGTTGCTAAACACAGTGCTCTCTGGATGTATCAGAAAACTATTCACCACCCCTGAAGGCCCCTGCAGCTTCAGGGGCTGATACTCCCTACTCCAGAGTAATAAACTGCCAACCTTAGAGATCAGGTAGTCCTCTCAACTAGCAAGATTTACTGCCTTTGTTTTAACATCTCAAGGCCCAGATCATTTTCGTGGGCTTTTGCCTCAGATGTGCCTTCCACTTCCTGCATCCTCCTGAACTTTAAGGGTCCAATAAATACGGGTGATCTAGAGAAGTATTTGTTTTAGCTCCAAGAGAGTTCTGACATTTCTGGACCCCACAAACCATATACTTGCCTCTTATTTAAATCTTCACCATATACTCATTTTAGGAGATCAGGGGTCTACAGCCAAGTGCCAAATAGCAGAGAGAGTAGAAGGAGGAGTGGAAAAGGGAGATAAACCTTTCCATATCATGGCTCAAAGCACTGCCTCCTCTGACAAGACTGCACTTGTCAGCATCATGTTCAGCGATAAACTTAACAGTAGACCAATCCACTGATGAGTATCCTGCTCCCAAGATTCAGTCACCTCCCTAAAGTCCTGTAAGCACACAGGCTTTTGGGGGGGCACCTAGCTCTAAACCATAACAGTCTGGGAGTGTTATAGGAAGCTAAGTTAGGTGAAAATACTCTAGGCAGTCAGACAGAGCTGGGCCCTCGAAGGAGCCAGTGCAGACCAGATACCTTGCAACTGTGGAGGAGATAGACAAGTCCTGCTGTGGGCCAGACCTCCAGACAAAAGATAAAACATGTGCACCCACATATTTCCTAAGGATAAGCATCAGAAATTAATATTCTAAATAGGTATCCATCACTTTGAGGAAGCCAGAAGGAACCACTAACCCAACACCCTACAGAAAAGGCCCTGTTCTATATCATGCTTGCTACGTGACTTGCCTCTCCATTTGATCCTGATTTAACCAACTTTATCTGAGCAATTATACTCATAATCTTATTGGTTGACCATAGTTCTGTCCCACCTCATGCCTGATTTCCCATTTTTCCCCACCTTGGATCTGCCTTACCTTGTGGTTTTGCTCTATAAAATCACTAGAAAAGACCAGGTCTTGGGCATCCCACTCAGGACCCCTTCTGTCTCTTGCAGACAGAAACTTTCTTTCTCTCAGTAAATATATTCTGCTCTTAACCTTCGTTGTCCCTAAAATTCATCCTATGATTTTACAGAACATGAACTTATATTGGATATCTAGCAGGTTGGAAGTTTCTTTCCCCTATATCAGGAGGAGAGTATGAAGTCAGATGCAAGTTCTGGAGAGAAAATTTTGTGAAAGCTTACATTTAACAAACAGGCATTTAAGGGGGATTCAGAGAAAGTTCTATAAAGAGAAGACAATGGTGGAAGGAGCAGGGAGATCATTTCACCACAAACAAGGGAGGAAAGAGTTTCAGGTGAGAGCTCACATCAAGTTTGAGTTTGTGGAGGTGACAAGATGAAGTGATGCAGCAAATGTCATTAAGGGCTTGCTGGAAACTTCCTAGGAAATGGGTTCTGAAGAGCCTTGGCAGCCAAAGCCTCATTGTAGGGTTGAGATTTTGGAGCCAGTGGGTGAATACTACTCAGACCTATCTTTGAGCAGTCTTGCATACATCACCCACTTAGGAGCAGGGGACACTTCACAGTTCCGTAGTGTCCTGGGTTGAGTTCCACAAAAGCTGATTCTGGTGAGGATTTAAGGAGGATGGTTTGTTTGAGTTCATGCTAGGAAGAATCAGTACAGGATTGGGGACTTGAAACAGAAAAGGGACAAACACCCAATACAAGAAATTACTGCCAAGGCCAACTGAGGCCCATTCTTGCTGGGCACGCATGAGGAATAATATAAAATATGCGTTGGATGTATTGTTTGGGAATGGAAAGAAAGGTCAAGCTTTTCTTCTCCAATTCTTATTTGTATTGACTAATGGTTGTTCTGAGTGTTAATCTCTGACACTTCTGATCTGGCCTGTCCATGCAGAAAGTGGAAAAGAAATAAAAGAAAAAAGAGCGCAGATGGTGTGCAGAAGGAGGTTATCAGTGTGGACAGTGAGTGTAGATGGGAGTGAGGGTCGAGGATTAGTATGGGACACTCGTGTGCGTATGTGTGTGTGTGTGTGTGTGTGTGTGCGCGCATGTGCACATGTGTTTCATCCTCAACTTTCGGGTGAAGTTCAGAGAGGTAAGCGATTCTGGGGTGAACCATGGAGACCTCACTCTTCTTCAGAACATCTAAATATCAAACCACCACACCACTCTCCAAGGCACTCCGAGCAATATAAATAATTAGAAGGGATAATAATATTCTTCGCTAACACAATTCATTATCCTTTTAGTTATTTTCATTTCCATGTGCATGACCCCAAGGGGCCTTTTTAAACCAAACTCTTCATTACTACTGCCACAGGGAAAAAGGGATGGAAGCACAATTTCAGACACACAGGGCATTGTCTCAGTGAGGTGACCTGTCCAAACACAACCCAGGCCTCTGATTGAACTGTGCCCCATGAATCCCCTAGGTTACCTTGAAGGACCCAAGATGGTTAATAAATTTAAAGCAGTAAGAGAGGGCCTATTCCAAGTTTCTGTATTGCGATCTAGCACACCAATCTTATATGGCAAGTAAAATAGGCCATGGGGTAGTGAAACCTGCATACTTCTTTGTGTGTATATAAAACAGCACCTAATAAAAGCTTGAGTTACAGAACCTGCTACACAGTATCAGACTTTGAGCAAGTCACTTAATGGACCTTTTCATTAAAGAGACACAATAAAACATCTAGGAAAATGAACATTCAGTGTTGCGATTGGGCTGGCATTGGAGTGGTGTGGTGGCAGACAGAACATGGCTAGCTGGTTGGCTGTTTTGAAAAACCATGATTCAGTGTGTGTGTGTGTGTGTGTGTGTGTGTGTGTGTGTGTGTGTTGTCTACCTGGGAATGGCGGAGAAGCTTTTCTCTCACACACTTTTCTTTCCACCTATGGAGATAGACGTGATCTAACCATGTAAGTCAACACAACCTGAAGAGTCAGTTGACATCAGGTCTCAACTCTACTTGTGAAACAACTTTGTTCTTAGTTTCCATCTTCTCCCTGAATGGAAGACACTTACAGCTCACTGGGAAGTCTCCAGTTTACAGGACACAATCAGAAACTGAGGAAGGAGACTGTTCGGATGCTATGAATGAAATTTCTGCAGAATATGTGGGAAGCCAGATGAATGGGCTGGGTTATTAGACCACTAGGCTGTGAGCAATTTTTGTGTGAACAAGATATATTTCCTTCTAGGTAGATGGTGCCGAGTGTCTCTAGTGATACAGCTGACCTGGAAGAGTCTGAAACAAAACACCAGACGATTCAGTGAAAGGCAAAAGAGAGATTTGTACATTTTTCTTCTAATCCAGCTCAAGGAAAGGACTAGAGAGGGAAGGGAAAGAGAACAAAGCCTAGAAATATCATTTCTATTATAACTATGTTAATATGGTCAGCAAATGTGATTTAATTTTTGGCAAGGAGAGGCATTATGAAGAGTCTGGTTACTCAGGCTCATGTTCAGATTCCTGCGGGAATCTTGGTGCTGACTTGTGTCAGTTATTTCTGGGCCCATTCTGCATCCTGTGTCACTCAGTTTCCTCAACCTTAGGATGAGATGAGCATAATAATAACAGGTCCCCCCCAGGGTGATTATAAAGAGCAAATGAGGAAACTCACGCTAACATAACACAGGTAGGACCCGACACATGGCGAGTCTGTAGTAAGTCCAGAGTGCACTGATTTTTATTTATTTTGCCTAAAATCATGTGGTTCTAAGTTAGAGTCGCAATGGAAAGAGATATGTCACTATTTTCCTATAACATGTTATTTACTTGTATATGTTGGTTTTGATCAGGGCTCTTCAGTCTAGTATGAAGGGGCAGTCTGTAAAGATAAGTCATCAGCTGATTATTTTGTGAAAAACTTGATCTTGCGGCAGTGTGAAATGGCTATTAGGTTTCTAAATGTCCCCTCTCATTTTTTCTCCCTCTGTCATCTTGGACCAGTAGGACCCTTCGTGAAACCAGGAGCGATGGGCATCCATGATGCTTTGAGAGGAACCGGTGTACATGGTATCGGGGGTCTTCTCTGTCTATAGTGACACCTCCCTTCAGCATTGTCTGTGGTGGGGTGGCCTGGCCCTTCTGATTACAGGGTTTGCCCAGCATCATCGCAGTGGGAAATTTACCCATAATTAGGTGCCAGGGTTAAATGTGATACTTTTGAGCTAGAAAAAGTGAAACTCTGTTGCTACTAAGTTTAAAAGACCAAGAGGGAATTGTTAGCAGCTCTGAGGAGGACGGCTGAGAGACAGGACGGCTGAGAGACAGGACGACTGAGAGTAGGGGTACCTGCCTGCAGCTACAATGTTCAGAAGGTGCTTGGGGACACGTGCAGGGGATTGGGGGGGGATATCGTAGCTTCTCCCGTCTCCTGTTTTCCAATCTCACCTAAGTGCCTCCCGATGGTTAAACCCAACTGGAAGACAGAGAGAAGGGAGCCCTGGTTGCCCTCCATGAGGCTCAGCCTCCCCACACTGTAGAAAGTGGGTTACAGCATTACCAACACCTCACCTGGTCCTGGGCCTCTCTCCTGGGGTCAAGCAGTGGCCGGTGCTATAGCTGGGCCAGTCCCAGGCGAGTGGACACGGTTGAAGGTGGTATTCATCGTTGAACTCAACAACTGGTTCCACAGAAAACTGTCTTCATTTTCAACAATGAGTTGGAGAATTTCATTATCAGTGAGTTTATATACTTGGATATATAAATAAATAAATAAATACATAAAATATATAATAAATATAAATATAGTATACAGAAATATATAAGCAATATATTTATTATAATTTATATTATAGATTATATTGTATATTTATGTATTATATATAAATTATATAGTACATTATATATTTAAGGAAATATATATAATTTTAAATATATATTTCCTTAAACATATATATTTCGTTAAATATATATCTTTATAAATATATATATTTCCTTAAATATATATTTCCTTACAAATATATATATTTCCTTAAAATATAGAAATATATATATATTTCTTAATTATATAATGTACTATATATAATTTCCTTATAAATATATATTTCCTTAAATGTATAGAAACACATATTTCCTTAAATATATATAGAAATATATATTTCCTTAAATATATATAGAAATATATATATTTCCTTAAATATATAAATATATATATTTCCTTAAATATATAGAAATACATGTATTTCCTGAAATATATATAGAAATATATATATTTCAGGAAATATATATATAGAAATATATATTTCTGGAAATATATAGAAATATATGTATTTCCTTAAATATATATAGAAATATATATATTTACTTAAATTAGAGTTCACCATTGTTTCTTCTCAAGCGTGAAGATTGTTCAGCCCCTTGGGTGTGGGAGAACCTCAGTGCTTGAGTTCTGAACTGTCTTTCAAGTGAAGAGCGGTTTGGAGGAGGCCTGTGGCTTTTCTTGGTGCTATGGGGTGCCTAGCACTCCATAATACTTCATGCAAGGGGAACCATAACAGCCACTTTGTACTCAGGACACAAGCGAGACAGTGGTTGTCACTGAATGTATCACACAGTTAATGCTTCATAATTCTGGTTTCAGTATCAAACTGCTACCAGGCAGAATGTATCCTGACCTGACCCTTTTTGTTTATCTAAAGCGATATAAAGTGATGAATGCACACAGAAGGGCCTGTGGGTGGGTGGTTACTGGCTATTTTCTATTACCCTGAGACAAAGAAAAGAGGCTTTTCCTGGAGCCAGACAGAGCTGGGGAGGCAGACACACTTTGGAATATAAGACAGTAGTATGACTAAATGTTTAAATGTGGACTGTGGGATCCTTTCCCTGGAAGCCCGTTGGCATGGGCTGTCCCCCATCTGCTCAGGTCTAGATGACCTCTGCATGTCCCTGCCCCTGGACATTCTTTACTCCTTTTCTAGGGAAACAAGGACACAGATGCACCGCCTGAGGTCACAGAGTGAATCAGCATCCTTGCTGGAAGATGTGACTGGGTGCCTGGGCTAATGGGGAACCACTGAAACCATTTCACTGATTTTTAAAAAAAAAATTCAAAACAGCTTTGGAAATCGCTTTCTCATCAACAACCCTATCGATTTCCCACTATTGATAGATTTTTTAAAACAGACATTTGCATGTAAATTAAGCAGTACAAGGATTACCATTTGCATTTATATTAGCAGGGTGCTTATTGCCATTAATTATTTATTGTTTTGAGTTACCCTGTAAGGTGGGGTGTCCGGTATCTAGCTCACAGCTGCAGCAGGTCTAATTGATACTGCAGTGTGTTGCCAAATCAGATGGGGCTTTTGTGACCCGTCTCAGCACCTGGCCAGGGGCCTCCATACGGAAGGCGGGCGCTCTTCTGTTTACTGAACACATTTCTACACATGCTTTCTTTTCCAAGGGTACTTACCAGCGTTTGGTGACTTCATTCAATGTTGTTATGGAAACCCTTTGGCTTCTTAGTTATCAGCTCGTTTGGTTAACTTTTACCGTGGACATTTTCAGATACTTCCATGCGCAGAGAGAACAGCGTAAGGACGGGAAGTACACCTTCAGCGATGAACTTCCTACCAGGTGCTTGCTTTCCTGTAGATTTTTCTTTTCTGAGCTATTTCAAAGTAAATCCTAGGGACATTTCAGCAGTACATTCTTCAGAGAACTGATAAAGACATTAAAAAAATTTTTTTTTAAAAAGGAGAATCACAACATTATCAGCCCTGATTAAATAAATACAATTATTTAATGTCATCTAATCTTAATCCATGGTTTTAAAGTATCTAATTTCATTCAGTTTCTCCAATATGGAACCAGTATTGTGGCTGTTTGATTTGGAGGCTTTCAGCTTGGCCATAATTCCTGCGTATTGATCATGGGCCAGGGGGAGGGCAACAGAGCCCACAGTCACTTAGTCCCTTACGGGGACATGTTTGGCGGCTCGCAGAGGGGACAGGTGTAGTAATGTGTGCGGTGCCAGGAAGGCTCTCTGCTGCACATCCTGTGTAGGTGGTTCACAGGCGGGCGTGCTGCAGGGGTGACAGAAAGACGTTTCAAGTGCAAGGGCACGCTGATGTTCAGGAAATACAGCTCTGGCTCCGTGCTTGGAACTGCTCCTGCTTCACGAGTGTCTTGGCACAGTCAGTGCCCTCACCAATTCCACGAGGCAGGAATTGTCATCATTTTCTCTCTTCTGCAAATCGAGGCACAGGTTGGTTAAATCCCATCAGTGGAAGATGAGGCGGGGCGTGAGTTGTCAAATGTGGGCAGGGCGTTCGGCAGGGGAACCCAGTGAGGGGAGAACCGACAGTACAAGTTCAGAGCTCGGCTGCTATGTGTGTGCAGATTGGGTGGAGGGGAGAGGACAGGAGGGGGAAGAGGCTACAAAAATAGATGGATGGACTGGAAGTTGGGAGTGTTTTATAAAGTAGGTGAAGAACAAAGGAGTCCGGGCTTTTTTTCTTTTTCTTTTTTTTTTTTTTTAAAAGAAATGGAATATTGCTGTTTTCCCCCACTAATAAAATATTGCATTTGTATTTTGGAAAGATAAATCTGCTGGCACTGAGAAGGATAAAGCAAGATAGAGATTGCCTGAGAAATCTCTGGGAAAGAGAAGCAACGGGACAAGCCAAGAAAGAATGAAGATTTATATCACTCTGATTTTTTTTTAGAAATTCTTAGTAATTTTCTTCATCGGTATAGAAAGTAATGCAGATTCATTGTAGAAATTTTGGAAAAGACGTAAAGTAGAAGAAAGAAATTTCTGTCCTCCCAGAAGGGGTATCATCTGAGATTTTTTATATTTCTCCTTCCAGTTTTACACACACACACACACACACACACACACACACTTTTCTCCTGATGAAGTTTACATTCTCATCATATAGTGTTTTGAATTCTGCTTCTTTTACTTAATGTAATGTCTTTATATTTTCATTGTCCTTAGATATTCAAAATCATGACTTTGAATAAACATTTGCTCTCAAGTGGCACATCATCATTTCTTAATTATCGTGTTATTATTGGACAGTTGGGTTATTTATAGCTTCCTCCCTCTGCCTCTGGAAGGTTACTTGCTTACATGTGAACTAAACTTCCACACCGGTGTCAGAGCTGGATCCCAGCTGAAACTGGGATCTTCAAGGGCTCTGACTAAAGAAGTAATTGCCATTGTTTTTCACCACAACTAGCTTTGCATGCACAAGGGCAACCAGTCAGTGGCCACAGAGAGATGCTGCTGAACCTGAAGGGACTGTTTTGCTGGCTGGACTTCCCCACCTCCACCCACCACCCTGCACTTGGGGCAACAGTTCATCAAGTGTGTGGGTTGACAGGGCTGGGCCCGGGTTTGTTAATCAGGTTAACACTCGTGTTCTTACTGCTGCCAACAAGAAATCATTTTTCCCCCCTGGATAATCTTC
The DNA here is from genome assembly GCA_004027295.1 of Dolichotis patagonum. NCBI lineage: Eukaryota > Metazoa > Chordata > Mammalia > Rodentia > Caviidae > Dolichotis > Dolichotis patagonum. The sequence goes on from PVJX010004058.1 coordinate 33,250, forward strand.
ATTTAACACAACAGTCACACTTCAAACCTATTAATAGCCACTTCCGTATCAAAGAAGACTGAGAATGAAGGTCCCCGATTTTGAGAGATGACAAAGAAACAGCAGGTTCCTTAGCTACTTAAAGCAGATTTTAGTTTGTCAAACACATTCAACATACTCAAAAACACTCACTCGCATGTTGTCCGAGGACCCATTAGAGTAAGTTCACCTGTGGTCCCTATTTTTCTACACCACTCCATTGGTCATTTGAATTCTTTCAAAGCTTGCTGTGGTTAGGTTACTCGAGAGGCTCGGTTTAAAATGCAATCTGTCTGGTGTTGACGTGTAACGTAGGCCATATCTAATGGAGTGAGAGGAATTAGAGGTAATGGATCAAATCAATTATTTACCCTCCTTCAAAGTAATATGATAAACCAGCAGCACGATGTGAAAATACAGAGAATTTAGTTGGTATGATTAGAAAGAGAGAAGCAAACAAAAATAATAGAAAAAACAGAGAGCTGGGCATGTTACCAGTGAGAATTTTTTTCCCAGTGGGTCACTTTGATGTTGTGGAGTTTGATGACTGAAACCCACGGCATATTAATTTGTTCATCTCCTTCGAGAAACAGACATTGCATCCCCTGTGGAGGCTGAGGACGAGGAGCACCCCGCATGGATTCGTGGCTGTGTGCATCCAGGCAGGCTCCTCTGCGGCCTGGGCTGCCGAATCTGCTCTGTGGGGAGGGCTGAGATATTTGGAGTTTTGTGCCCTCAGAGGCAGCAAGGACACATGCATGATGGCATGTGTATTTTCTCACCTTCCCCAAGAGAGCTGACAGAACTCTCCTTGCATGCTCGGACAGGACTCCGGGTCAGTGACCTGACTCTAAGGACTCCAAGTTCCTGTTAAGATTTTGGGAAGGATGAACTTCAGAGATCAACCTTCGAGTTCCTTCCCTATGGTGACAAGGCAGGAGTGCAGAGTTGGCATACACTAAGCTGTATATGGCAACAAAAAGTACAAATGCAACACATTAAGTAATTACGTATATGGAAGGGGAAGAGAAGCTGGAATCTTGGAAAAACAAAGCAGGTCACTAGAAGGCTGCCATTTGGCAGCACAGAGACATAAATTCATCCAGCATAGGGCAGCTCTTGCTTCTGTGGAGTTTCTTAGCAAAGAACTTTAAGAGGGCTAAGAGGCGATGCAGGCAGTGTGATGGGTTGGGTACATGTTGGGAAGTGGGGCAGACGAAGAAAACAACTTGCTTTCCTCAGCTAAGTTCTGAAGAACTTTTTTTTGTCCTGGGGACCAACTCACATGCTAGGCAAGCTCTTTACTACTGAAGGCATCTCAGCCATTTCAAAATTTTATATTGAGACAGGGTCTGGCGAAGGTACCCATGGTGCCTTCAAACTGATCTGAGTGTAAAGGCACGCTCCAGCATGCCTGACTTCCGAAGAACTCTTTACAAAACTCACAGAAGCTATAGCTTCTGGATGTTCTTCCAGGATTCCCAAGTGATTTCAAAATATCCTTAGCCAAAGGACTCCATCCAAAACCTTGAAAATTTGTTGCTATGTGAGAAATGTAAGTTATAGTCACTGGCTTCAAGGACTTGATCTAGCCTGGGACTGAGGACTGGCGACTTTCCAGCCTCAAGAAAGCGTGAGATTTGAATAGGTTAGCTGATCATTCCTAGTCATGGGGGAGGACAGGAGGATGCTAATGGTGACAAGGATGCTGACAAAGTACAGCCCTGGCACTGCAGCTAGAGTTTCAATTAAGCTCTGCTTCTCACTTAGATGGGGTTGAGACTCTCTCAGTTTTTATGTTGCAGTTTGAAAATAATAAAAACCCACCTACCTTGTAGGCTCCTGGCTGTAGTGAGAATATGTGGAATATAGGATACAAAGCGCTTCACAAGTTCTTGTTATGCAGTAACCACTCAATAGATGTCAAGATAGGCTTGAGTTTTGCTTTTGGATTTAAAATGGATTTTTTCCTCAGAGGTATAATTTTCAGAAGTCATAGGTTTTCTCTTTAATCTTAAATGTGTATGAACAGTATTTTAAATGTTGAATAGGGCTCACAAAAGTTAGCGATGTTAGTCATGTTACTCCTCCTTGTTATTTATTTATTTTAAAAATAGGTACCAGGAATCTGGAAATCTGGTCTCACTTGGGAATTTATATTGGGGGAGCACATCACTTTCAATTAACCTTAACCTTCTGAGCCTCAAAATTCTTTAACATCTCCACATTTCTTTGGTTTCTTCTCTGATGGAAGTGTTGGCAAGGCCCTCCTTTGTGTTCTCCGAGGGGGTGGCGAAGGAGGCTGATGCAGTCCTGCCCTTTAGAAGGAGATTTGTAAGTCATCTCTTCCTGTATAGGAAGTGTGACTTGAAGCAGATAAACTAAAAGTCTGCATGAGTTTATTCAGCTCAGATTTATCATATCACACTTTGTGGACACATGAGACAGTTTTTCTCTTCTGCTCAGGCAGGAGAAATAATTCTACACTAATGTCTTGGTGTTAACCATTTTTTTCTCTCCATATTTTAAAACAGTAACAGACTGACACCCATCTTCCTTCCAAGTCTCTCTTGGATGTGTGCCTTTTTATTTTTCTATAATCTGGAAATTTTGTCTGCATTTTATCACCTTTCCTAGCCAAAAGGCAATTCCTTTCAATCAATTAAACAACATGACTAAGAATCATATTTCCAAAGATATCATAAAAGATACATGACTGCTGTTTTCTTTGCTCTTTATCCACAAAGGAAATAAATTCTGAGTGTCTAGTTTTGAAAGGAGAGGTCAGCTAGCGTTAGCATTGAAATTTATGGTAGATATTAAATATGCCAGAGAGCCAATGTATTTAATGACAATGTATTTAAGTTGTAAATTAACATACTCTTCATATAAGATGGGTTCACCAATTCTTGTCTTAAGTGACTTCTACATTGTGTGTGCGTGTGTGTGTGTGTAGATTTAGTCTTAAGTTTCACGAAAGGTAAGTCTATAGGGAAGTGCCAGTGTTCTGTTATGGATTTTATTAAATAAATATTGCTTTTTAGGTAGTGCGATTAGCATTGAAACTGTAGGTAATTGGTTCATGGAAATATTTACTTTTTAAAACATTTTTTTTGAGGTCTTGGTGTACTAAGACTTCTCAGAAATAAAAAGGAAAGAAGTAGCCAAATTACAGAAACTCATAACTATAAGTTTAGGTTTTTTAATTTTTTTTTGACAGCTAATGAGTTTTGAGATTCAGTGTTTTTTCAGACAAGGAATCCTACCATTTTGAATTCAACAAGGTGATTTTCCAAGAGTTTTTTTTTTTTTAGCAGAGGGAGTCTTAGCTTTCTGTCCTAAATAGTTCATGCACTTTTTCTTTATAATGGGTAAAATGTAGACAATGGCATTCCTAAGTGTCAAACATCACTGCGAAAAGTGATAAGATAGGATTCAACTAATAAGGTTCAGAGCAAACTTTTGCTTTTAATGCAAGCCTCAGTGACATTCAAGGAAAGTGAACAGGGGCTAATTCTTGACAGACAGAAGACCTATTACTGGTGGACAGAGAAGGTACAGGACACGGATTTGGACACTTTGAGGACATCTTTACTTTTTGCTTGCTCTGTTGAGGTTGCATTAGGGATCAGTGTTGTGTCTTAGCTGGGTGCTGACTCAGCTTGTATGTTGGTACAAAGAAGAATACTTCACAGCATTAGTGTTCAAGGAAAAGCAAAATTTAAAAATTTTATTATTTTTTTATTTTCTTGTAGTGCTGTGAGACTCAACCTAGGACCTCATGTATGCCAGGCAAGGGCATTGCCATTAAGCTACACCTCAATCCTAAATATCTTTCAATTCTGCTGTTTAGTTTGAATAGGAGCATCATGTTATTTAGATTTGACATTCTACGTGTTTTATAGGATCATTGACTGATTTATTCTATAGTGCTGTTATAAAATGAAATGCTTGCTCCATTCACGTGTCGAATTTTTAACCTTTGATATGATGATGTCTGGAGATGAGAACTTAAGAGAGGCAGTTAAGGTTCTCTGTGCTGTAGGAACACGGGAAGATACCCTTAGAGGAAGGAAAGATTCCAGCACTGTGCAAGTGCAGAGAGAAAGTCACCTGAGGACACAGCAAGAAAGCGAGGTCTGCAAGAAAGGGGCGAGACCTAAAGGAAAACCAGCTCTGCTAACACTTCGATCTTGGATTTCTAGCCTTTAGAACGATGAGAGATACATTTCCATTGTGTATGCACCCTCCATCTGCAATATTTTGTTTAGGTGGCCCTAGCAGGCTTGTATATTACTGGTTAGTAATTTTAAACAAATTACATCTTCAAAAATGTGCTACACTTATTTCTCCCATTTGCACACGTGGCTGAGTATTGTTAAAAAGCTGTGCTCTTATTTATTGGAAATAATGTATCTGAAGCCACGATGACTTTACTGCTCTGTAATTAAAGAGATTGCAGAAATCTAGACTCTTTTCTGAAAGTATGGCAACCCAGCCACTATCAGAAGATCCAGATAATTAAGAGATAGTCCATCCAATTATCAGGAATGCTTATGAATATAAAGTCATCAGCGTGTGGGCTCGTAAAGAAGTTGAGCAGAATGACAAGCATTACATTCATCTGTATTTCAAGGGAACTCATCAGCCTTAAGTGTAAAAATCTGAAACATAAATGATACCAGAATAGGTGGCCACACACTTTGCTAGAGCTCTTGTCATTTGATTCTGCAGTAAGATGACAGTTTGGGACATTAACTTTTCCAATAAACACCAAGAGATGCCTCATGGGAACTATTAAAGGAAAACAAAATAACCAAATCCTTGGCTTGTTTTAAAAGTTTTCTTTTCTTTTTTTTCTTTTCTTCTTTTCTTTCCTCCTCTGGCAATAGAGACTGAACACACAGCCTTTGCACTGAACTACATCACCAGCCCTTCCTGTCTATTTATTTGGAGACAGAGTCTCCCTAAGTCACTAAGTTTCCTAGGTTGTGCTCATGCTTGGCGTTTTCCAGGCTCACCCTCCTGAGGAGCTGAGATTACAAGCTGGTTTTAGTTTTAAACAAAGATATGTAGTGTGCACTACTGGTGAGTGAGATCTGTCTCTGTCTCTGTCTCTGTCTCTCTCCCTTGCCTCATTTAGATAAAGTCTCAAAAGCTTGGTATAAGGAAAGACTCAAATTGAAGAAGAAAGTTTAGATTAGATGCAGGCAGGGTCTCTAGGAGCACTGCTGAACTAGCTCAGGCAAGGGGCAAAGGAGACACCACTGAGACCTCTGAGAGTTCAGGTGACCTGTTTCTTGCTCCCTGGGTACAATGCTCAGCCAGGTCTACTTTAAAGACCTGCTGCATGTCACAGGAGCAGTCCTGTTTAGACACACGGATCAGAAATAATCTCACATAGTTTCTCCTCTCCTGGTCACATATTGCTTTGTGGCTTCAGGGTTCTGATGTGGACCTGTGGAAGTCTTACAGTTGTGAGGAAAACACTTCACAGCAAATGTCTCTGTGATTCAGTCACCCAAGCCTTGAGACCTGCAGGGTGCAAGGACAGGTGCTATTGGCCCATTTCTAGTCTCGGGCTTCAAATATTCATAGGATCCTAAAGTTAGCGCCATGAATAACACAGACAAAACTGTGTGAGATTAGTTTTCTGGCTGCCTCATCTTCACCCATAAAATGAGGCATCCCCAATAAAAAATTGAGTTTACTATAAAGATGGAGTAAGTTTGCTTCTCATGCATCTGAATTTGGGCCCGAGGGCCTTGACTGCTACAAATGTGCATAAAGAGTTGGTTTTAATGAGTTGTGTAAGGCAAATCATTGCCATCTTGTAGGGCTGAAGTACTTTGTGTTAGAGAAGGGCTTGTGGAAAGGGGACGCTTGTTCCTGGGGCTTTGAATACCTAAGTCTGTAATTGCTTCATTTTAACATATCACAAGCTCTTGTCTAAAAATTGATTGACCTACTTATGGCTTTGTGGGGAACATGTTCTTCTAGCCGTTTAGTTCTGGTCTTGTTTCAAATCCCCTGAAAAGTCTGCTCACAGCCAAAACCTCAATTTAGTGATGCACATAGATTCTAGGATGGTTTGGTGTGGTCTCATGTGACCCAAGGCAAGCCAGATTCGTGTCATTAGCTGCAGTAAAGGCAATCCCAGGTTGACCTGGGAGCCATGTGTCCTGGAAAGAACACTCTGGATCTTGGAGGAACCAGGAAGGTACAGAGGCCTAGGATGGAGGATACCAGGCAGTGCAGAATCCTTAGTCTTGGCTAGAACAAAAAGGTACTGAGGTGATGAGATTCCTTCCCAGTACTTACGCTAGAGGACATTTCCCTGAGTGCTTGTCAGCAAATGTCACTTACCTAAATGATTCCATGTTAGACCAGGCCACCTTCCATTTTTAATGACATCAGTGAGGCTGTTTCTATTCTCTCTGGGTCATCTTATTAAAGGCTACCCTTTCCACTCAAGTCTTGCTGATAACTCTTTGCTGGGTAAATCCTTGAACTTCTGAAAATCTTTCCTCTTAGGGACGGAAACGCCAGCCTCTCTTTTAGGTACTTTAAAGATGCAACCTATCCAATGTATAAGAATCAACTTGGGCCTCCCATTGGTGCTCTTAACATGATCTGATTCTTTTCTGCCTACGGTGACAGAGCTGGTGTAGAGCAACAGGCAAGGAACAAAGTTTACTACATGTCACATGTTACCTGCATGGCCCTGTTTGTCTCAGGAAGAGAGGTAAGACTGCACTTCTGCAGAGGCATTTATGATGGCAACTACTAATAGTCAGGAGATAGAGGGTGTAGTGGATTGGTAACTGGTGGTCCACTTGTAACACCCAGCTCAACTGAATCAGTGTGGAGCTGAGTGTGGAGCGCCCACCTGAGGACTGTTGCCAGCATAAAAAGGAGACCTGGAGGGGAAGAATCGCGCTATGGGTTCTCCGAAGTGGTGCTGTTGTTTGGAGCTGTTGGTCTCCTGGACGAGCTTGTCATGCTGGCTCCCCTGATATAAATTTGGCTGTTGTCATTGGAGGAGCTTGGGACTTTGATGTTGGGAATGGCTCTGTTCACTTTAGGGGAGCCCTGGTCCTTACTTTGAGCATCACTTTCTGGCTCTGGAGGGGAAGGTGTGTGCTGTTTAATCTCTAAGAGAACTTAGCCATGCTAGCTTCCTGATATGTACTCAGCCTGCTATGTACTCAGCTGTTCTCATCATTGGAGGAGCTTGGGACTTCATTATTGCTGAGGATGGCTGTGGTACTTTTCGGGTAGGACCCTGGTCCTTACTTTGAGTGTCACTTCTTGGCTGCAATATAGAAGCCTCAGGCCACTGGCACAGACCCTTAGTCCGGCTGGCACAGACTTTCACCGCTGACCTTTGGGCCTTCTAGTGCAGATTTGTGAAATCGACTTGCATAAGTCATTGTCATGGGCTCTAGGTTTTCAGTTGAACTCATGCAGAGCATTGCCATGGGATCCAAGCCCTCAGCTAGATTCTCTAGGTCTTTGCAGTGTAGACCGATTTCCTGCACTTTTTTATTTAACTTCGGTGACTATTACAAAATAATACTATACATTATGTGTCCTGTAATTGTTCTTCTTGCAACTCCTGACTACAACAGAGGGGAATATGGGAAAAAGCCTGGCCATAGGACTAACAGGTTTGAAAGTTTCCTTCCAAAAATTGCCAATGGAAAAAATACGTATTTTTCAATAAGAATTTCTGATGGAAAAGAAAGAGAGAAACCAAGGAAAGAATATACAGGAGAGAGAGAGAGCATTTGGGGTCTATTGGTGTCCAAGGCCCCTTCTTCCCTGAGAGATACGTGTCTCTAGTTGCACAAAACTCAGCAGCTGACAACAGTGAATGTCCTCCACTTACCAGGGTCAGACTTCCAAGAACCAATTCATGAACTAACGGGGACTGACAATTCAAATAGATGAATGCGGAGAGGCACAGTGTCACATCTGGATGAGGAAGAACCATACCTTTAGGCCTCCAAACGCTGCAATTTCCTCAACCAACAAGGAAGTGTCATGCCGAGAGAAAGCAGAGTCATTTAGCAAGTGGGACAGTGACCCTTAGCCAGAAGCAGTTTCCCTGCCTCCTACTTCTCCCCACACGGGACCTTTGGCAATGGCGTGGTATAGTTTTGGTTGTCACTTGTGGTGGTGGAGGTGGTGGTATGCTTCTGGCGTCTGGTGACTAGAGACCGACGCTGCTGCTAAACATCTCACAATACACAGGAAGCTTCTCTGTAACTAAGACTTACTCAGCTCAAAATGTGATCGTGCTGCTGTTGAGAAACCCAGAGCAACCATCAATTTCAAATACATTCTGGAAGCAAGTGGGCACTCACAACACAATCTCTCTCATCAGATTGCTTTCTAGACAGCTGCTACCTATTAGCCATGAAGAAAAGTGATTTATAGTTCAAATCACTGTAAGCAGTGATTTATAGCTAAGGTATAAGCTGACAAACCCGTATTTCTTTTTCAAGGAACTGAATGGCAAGAGATGATACTGTTTTTTTTTTTTCCTTTTTAAGTTTTGTTTCTTCCTATAAAATTTCTGGCTTTTACATGTGTTGGTGACTATGGAGGCTTTTTAGAATTTTAGCATATTTTACAAGATGGATAGTGCACGCAAACCCTTAAACCAATTTATTAAACTAAAGGTGAGCACATTACTCAGTTCCCCATGTGGATTTTTTCCCCTTTTCCTTCCCTCCCCTCATCCGTCCATCTCAAGGGCATAGTACATAACGTTCCGGTTCCTTGTGAGGCATTGGTACAGGTACGCAACACATCTTAATTTACGTTTTCATCTCCTTTTTCTCCCCTCCCTTTCACTCCTTCCATCTCCCAATCCCCTTCCCTTTTGAGACATATGTAAGTCCCTGCTTCCAATTACCCATCTTTTATTTTGCTCTTTATTTATGCTTTGTGTTTCTCATACAAGAAAAACCATGTGATATTTAAAGTTGCCCCATGGATTTTTTTTTTTTAATGTCAGATCTCATGAAGAACAAAAATGCTTCCTTCAACTGTGAACATAAGCCATACTTGAATACTCCACAACACAAGTATCTACAAACTGCTGCCTTGAGGAGCAGCTCGATTGTTCATTAGGAGAAGCATTGCAGCCTGTTCCTACACTATCTAAAATTTGAGTCATTAATGTTGAAAAGTTGCACAATTAGATTATTCTTTGTCCCAGTAGAAATTGTCTGGGAAGTCCTTGGGAGTGAAGAGATGAGACAATGTCTACTGTGGCTTTTGTGTACACTGAATTTTAATTAATTTTCAATTTCTATTTTGTCTCTTCAGTTGTTACATTATTCTCTTAATTATAGCTTATGCTTAGCTTTACTAATACTAAAAATAAAAGTTAAATGAAGAAAAGAACTGAGTCCCAATCTGCTTAGGTGTTAGGGTCTACAAGACCAAGCTTTTGCTTGACTAGAGAAGGTTTTTTGTGTGTGTTCAATCCAAGGTTTAGTTCCCACAGAAAATACTCCTCTCCCACAGATATATTAGTTTTCACCTGAGGCAGTCAGGCTTTTTTTATATCTAGAAATATCTGAAATATTCTGTCATATTTTTATTAATTAGATATACTTAGTATTTGGATGTACAAAATCAGTAAAAAGCTGCGAGCTATAGCAATAATGCTTCCCAAATGACCTAATTACATATATATGTATATATAAAGGCATAAAACTGAAGAATTCTAGATTCTTTTCTGACAGAAATTGTAGACTGTCAGAGCCAATCACATTACTTAATATTTAGTGTCAGTTCATAATTGTCATTTAATAAAAGTTCTAAGTAGTACTTGGTCTCATTTTCTAAATTAATTTTTTAATTTTATACAATTGAGTTGACATTTTAAATTTTAATTCCTTCATTTGTTTTTGAATCTCAAGGACTTTTAAAAACTTCCCTGTTTTTCTGGTGAACGTTTGAACAGTACTCATATTGGTCTGTGCTATGCTGATGTCTCCCAGGTCCCCTCACCCCCAAACCTGGCCCCCAACTTCAAAGGCCAAAACCAGTCTGCTCTAGTACTGCCCAGGTTCCCAGGCCACTCACCGTTAGACCGTGGCACTGTGGCTGCAGGAATATTTCAGTGTCTTCATTTTCACTGTATTTTTCTATGGGTAAGGTAAAAATTTATTCTGTAATCCCAACCTAAAGCTGACATTTTCCTATTGCCAGAAACTAGAACAATTATACTAAATAAGAAAATCTGGTTGAATGAGTGTGAACCATATTGTCTACTGACCTAGAAGCTGGCACGATGGTCTTTTAAACCTTTTCCATTACTTGCTACCTAAGGTCTTTATCAATCAGAAAATTCAACAGCTGCCCTGGTGTTATAAGATGCCCCATAGCTCTTACATCTTTTTCTATCTCTTACTAAAACTCTTAGAAATGTAAGGAAGTAGGGTGACAGAAAAGCATGACAGCAGAAAGCTGACAGATAAAGGCAGAAATAGGAGGGATTTTGGATGTGCTGCCTTTTTTTACACACTCCGCTTGTTCAGAGTTGGAGAGCAAGTGGGGAGTAGGAAGACACCATCTCATTGAGGGGAATCATGGCTGCTGGAGAAGGGAAATTTGCCTAGGATCTCTATGGGCCTTGTTTCTCTGCCGTCCACACATAGTCCTGAAAAAGCAACCTGACCAAGACCCAACCGGATGGCGAAGAGAGCCAGAATGAACATACTCTCTGTCTTTTGAATGTTGCATCCAGAAAGATCACATATTCAAAAAGGAGCAAAATTACATATTTGCATATAATACAGGATTTTTAAAATGATTTTCCTCTGGATATTTAACACACATGTAATATTCACTATACATACAAGTGCATAAATATTGTATATATCTGTGTAATTACATGCATAGTGGAGGTGGTACATTATTCAGAAGACACCAAGTCATCACAGATCGCTGAATGAGAAAAAGGAAGAGCTAGAATCACCTATATGACAGAAAAGAAAGAGAAAAAGGGAAAGACACGAAGGGTTACCATAGGACCAGGAATCCATATTAGATCAGAATGAAGTTGAGTAAAATTAGAAATATATATTGTTTAAGAAATAAAGAAGCAAATAAAGCAATACGGAGCCAAAGCGAAGTTATAAACAACTAAACAGGTGTCATAAACAATCAAAAAAGATAAACTTGCCAAGTTTTATAAGGATAAAAAGGAACAAAACAAATGTCTTAAAAATGGTGAGAGAAAAATGACATATGGGAAGGGCAGAGAATGGAGAGCCAGCCTAAAAACCACAGGTGTTCCTAGAGAAAAATAAACAAGAGAACAGGAGCTGTTATTGAGATATATAATGAAGTAAAAGCTTCCTGAGTTGAAAAAGAATGTACAGATGGATCAAAAGAGCTTACACATTCAAAGTAAATCAAATTAAATGAAAAGAGAACGTTGTAGCATTTGAATTACAGGGATGGAGAGTAAGAAAAATGTAAGCATTCATGCAGGAAAAAAATAGGTGGAAAACAAAAGAAGTAAGGTCAGCGGCCTTTGACATTTCCCCTGGACACAGTGGCTCCTGGTGTCCAGAAATGTGAAGGGAAAAAACTGTTACTTGACTATTTCATATTTAGCACAGTGTTAAATCTGTGCTAAAGTCTGTTAACTCTGTTAGAGAAGGGAGTCACAGATAACAAGCAACGTGCCAGTCCCTCATTTATTGAGAAAAGAAAGAACTGCTGGATAGAGACCTATGACGCACAAGAAGAGTTCAACCAAGCTCTGATGTGATGCAGCAGTATGAGAGCAAGCAGGGCTGTGAGACCAGAGTAGTCTGACTGTCATCCTAGAAAATGCACCTAAACTGATCAGGTTAATAACCTGCACACATATGAAGGCAGTACTGCCTTTTTCCACAAAGGCTCCTGAATGGAGCCTATGAATAAATATTCTCATTATAAATTATTACCAGTTTAATTTCTAAAAGACTCAGTTTTCTCATCTGTAAAATGGAAATATTATAAAATTTCCTGCAATGCAGACTTTTTGTGAGGATTAAATAAGCCCATTGATCTTAAATTACCATAAGAAACTCAGAACAGTGCTTGGGATACATTTGCTAGTGAGAAGAAATGGGAACACATGTGACACACAATGTAATGAAACATCACAGCCACACACCATCAGAAACAGGAAATGCATGACAGTAACTCAGGGTTTTCTTTGCACTATAATGGTTTTTTCTTTGTTTCTCTAATTTAAAAGGCTTTACGTAGTAAACTTGTCTTGCTAGTAGGACAGAGTGCAAGTGTAAAGAAAGAAGTGGTTGTGTTAGTTGCCCTGGTATTGGCAAGACAAAATATCTGACAACACAATTTAGAGGAGGAGAGATTCGTTTTGGTTCATGGTTTTAGAGGGTTTGGTCCATGATTGACTGGCTGCAAGACAGGAATATTACAGGGGAAGGGCGCAGTGGAGGGCATCTGCTGAACCTATAGCAATGGGGAAGCAGAGAGAGAAAGGAGGAGCTGGGGAAAAGAACGCACTCTCCCAAGTTCATGTTCTCAGTGACCCACTTCTACTAACTGGTTCCACTGACTAGCAGCACATTCAGGCATCACCAGCGTAGTCATCCACTGACCAATATGGCGCCCCATGAGCCAATCACCATCCAGAAGCCTCACAGCTAGACTGCTGAGAGTTTTGGAGGCATTTTAGATCTAAATCATAATAACAACCATTTAAAAAGAAATTGTATAGATTCATAATCAGTCCACATTCATTACAGAAATCAGTCATGGTATGTAACATTGTAGATATTTGTTCTAATCTTAGCCGCTTTATATTCCTCAGACTTGAATTTTTCATTAGTACACAGGAGGGTAATATTTCCTTTTATTAAACCGTTGTGGTTTTACTCTCAGTCTAGTTATAATAACGATGATTCCAGGATTTTGTTTGGCTTCCCTGTTATAAAATATTTAAGCCTAAAAAGTGAGAAGGGAGAAAGACAGAAGCGAAGGACATCTGGGGGTGACATCTGGGGTTCCTTGGGTTTGCCCCATTTTACCTCCCCTGTTTCTCCATGCATCTGTCCCCCAGCTATGGTGCAGAGGCAGCAGACACCTCCAAACTGTTTGTACGGTGTTGGTGGCAGGAAGTGACTCTGTCGTGTCACACAGCCACATGAACACGATCTGGGCTCAAATAGCCTGCTCCCACTCCACCCCAGCAGGAGAATTCAATCTAGTATTTACTAGGTAGCTGCAGTTTCTAAGTGATGGAGGGAGGCTATTGTACTGGTTTGGACTTTTAAGGTTTTGTTTTTGCCCTTCAGCCTGCTCGTTGCTTTCTTGTGCTTTATCCCATGATGCAAAGCGTGACATGGCTCCTTCAAGCCGTTTTTCGCCTGCGCTGTAATGCCACATCTCCTTCTCACAAAACCTCCATGGTTTTCGTGGTCAGTCTCGAGAGCATGTATTCCATGTCAATAATTGAACATTTCAGTTTTGGAGAAAACCAGGCGTGTAATGGTGGTTTGTAAGTGTCTCATAAGGTATATTTTGAGATGTGTTTATTTTGCCCATGCTTTTTCCATATTATCTCATTTCTATGACTATTATACGTATATTTTTTTATTTCATGACACATCAGTGTACTGCCTACTTTGAAATTTGTCCAGCTATTTTAAATTTTTCTAAATTTGGATTCTGTTTTTGTTCATGTATATGGCTTAAGCTTTGTTACCTTAAAATTTTGGAACTGTAATTTACAGTGTGACTGGATATACCATTGGTATCAGCGTCCCTTTTACTTCAATTATTTTGGAGTCAACCTCCCAGATATGAGATAATTCTAAAAGGAATCCCACTTGGTAATTATCTAGGGCTCTGTTCCTTTTTCCTGTCTCACCCCTTCCTCCCTCGTTTTTATTTTTTTGCAGTCCTGGGGACCAAATCCAGGGCCTTGCACTTGCATGTGCTAGGTGAATACTCTACCACCAAGCTACATCCCCAGCTCTTAGGCTGTCACTAATTGTCCGGAGTTGAAATTATCAAGAAAGATGTTTGTTTGCCAGGCACTGAGCTGTATGCCATATTTATGTGAATTATCATCGCTTTAAAAACATTTTGCTTAATTTTTTTTCTCAGTGCTGGAAATTGAACTCCAGGCCTTGTACATGGCTGGGTCAGGGCTCTATTACTGAGCTACATCCCCAGCAAAAACATTTTTATTTTTAATAGTCACATAATGACCCTGCAAATTTATAGTACACAATGTATAATGAGCAGTTAGAGTAATTGACGGATTTACCAATAGGACAGCTGTGGTTTGGAGAGGTTGAGTAGTTGCACAAATTTACACAGAAGTGTCAAAGGTCTGATTGGTCCAAAGACTGTTCTCCTAACAGCCATAGAAAGTTGCCTTGAAGTTGGCAGCTGCTGTATTTCTGTGCAGCCTTAATACACGAATGCTGTAGCTAACAGACCAGTGGGAGTGTATCTTGATCTGCACAGGGTTGTTTTTTTCTCTTTACTGTTTTCAAGAGCAGCAAGAAAAATCAGGACAGAAAATTCCTAGAATCTTCACATATCAGGAGGTTCTAGGAAGTTAGTTTCTGACTAGTGGGAGCAATCTATTAAGAAGTAAACGGAAGCAGAATTAAATGTGTGGACGTATTTTAAAGCTAAAGAGTTCTGTGCGTCCTGGGAACAGGCTAAACTTTCACATGGAAGATTCCCAGGAGTTTCATTTTTTGTTTCTCTGGGGCATTAGGGATGTGGTAAAAGAATAAAGAAGGGAAATGTTCACCACTGCAATTGGCTCAGGTCAGAAACCTCACCTCTTCTGGGTATCACTTAGTTTTTTTTTTTTCCAGTGGGGTTTTTTTTTTTTTTTTGCTTTTTATGGCACATGTCACAGAGCATCAAACACAGTGAGAAGTCATAGCATGTCTACAGTGTTTAAAAAACAAAAAAGACAGCCCTGCCTTGTCTGAAATATGTTTACATCCATCCCACCAGATGGTTTTGCCGCTGAGGTTCTAGACAGGTGACTGTACTTGCAGCAGCAGAAACAACTCATCCAAATCCTCGCTTTCAGCTAAGTATGAGTGTTTGGTGGGGGGCTGGTGATATTGTGGGGGAGAAGTGCTGATGGAGTTGGACCCAGAGTCCCTGGAGAGCAAAAATCCTCCCACACCCTGTACTTTGACAAACCTGTTCTTGTTTGATGCCCATGTGCAAGGAAGTAGTTTTTCTAAATAACTATGTTTAGGTTGGAACTTGGTGTAACAGAAGTTTCAACATGTTGTACTGATTAAGCAAATTAAGATCGAAACAGACAGACAGACAGGCAGAAATACAAACAAACCAACGAACAAACATATCCTCTGACTTTGTTTGTCCTTTGTTGTTGTTGTTTTTATTTTTGTCATTGTTGTTTTGGAGAGCATGGAAAAACTCTCACACATTCTGGAAAATGTTACTTTAATTCTCAGAATGAAGAACCTCTAACAAGTAGAGACTTCCTATTTGGCGAGGGTAAGTGAAGAGCAGGAATAAAGAATTAAGCGCATTTGCTTTGGAGATGAGACCACGAGCCTGAAGCTAAGTGTCTCCCTGTGGGGAGCAGAGCTGCGGCCCTGGCTTGTCTGGGGGTCACAGCATCTGAGAATCAAGAAACCTTGCCTGGGGCTATGTCCCTGCCAAGCCCCTGCAGCCAGTTGGCCAGATGGAGAAGAGTGGATTATACCCAGGAAGTGCTAAACCTTCTCAATGACACTCAGACATGGCTGTTATTTTCTAGTTCTTTTTTTACAAACGCAGATGATCCGATTTAAAGAAGAAAAGTGGAGATCAGGGACAAGGGTAAGCCTTCCTAGTGATCTTTCTACTTTAATCTTTTAAACTCATTACCTTATTTTCCATAGTAAATGCCGTTCCTGAAAAGTACCATGCCATTAGATTTTCCTGCAGCCTGAAGATTTTTCTTAAATGTATCCATTTTAAAAGTCCCTAAAAAGAGTCCTCTAAAAAGGGCAAGTGGCCACTTCTAACTTATTCGTTTAACAGTAAGGAAGTCTGTGTTTTGAGTTCATTAGTTCTTAGAGCCCTCATGCAGCAGAGGTTTAAGGTATGATAACATCCTAGGGACACTGATCAAATGGTTGTGTCATAACTGGTTTATCTATGCAGCTCTGTAACTTGCTAAGTAATAAAAGCAGATGGGTTTCTGACAGCATTAGTATCTCAGACGCGGCATTAAAAAGGAAAACTTTAGGATTTCTCCTGGCCTGTGAGTTCAGGAGCCTCTCTGATGCTTGCTCCGCTGTTTGTGTATTCTGAGGATTTAGAGCAGAATGGTTCTTCTTGTGAGTGGATCAAAGACACAGTCTAGAATCCGGCAAGCAGGCATAAGGAAGCCTGTTTAGAAGAATTGACTGCACCATTACCGAACTTCTACGTGTACAACAAAGGCCTGCGTGTCCTTCTCATAAAGATCCAGTTCTGCGGTACCTCTCGGCGTGCGCTGTGTTTAACTGCGTGTTTTTAATAAGTGCAGATGCGGTGCTTTTCTAACGTCATAAGAGCAGTAGCTGGCATCTGATTTCTGTGACAAAAAGGGCACACGGTGGTGGCTTCGGGAGAGGGGGCCAGGCAGGAACAGAGACGTCTTTGGCTTTCAGTGCAGAAGCTGAGGCGCAGCTGTCAAGCCAGTCATCACCGCCTTCTGGATAACTGACCTTTGACCCCGTTTAGGAAACATTGTCCCCTCCTCCCTCCCGCGGTGCTCAGTCCCTCTCCTGGCCTAGACTTGGGCACACCCTGCAGTGGTGCTTCTAGCTCTGCTGTGACTGCCCACGCACTCCGCTGTCCTTTGCACCTGAATCCTCCCCCCGCCCCCCACTTGACGGAAGCGCTGCAGGTCCTGAGAGAACAGTTTCCCAGCTGACTTTTGTCTCTCTTCTCCCCTTCATCTTCCTTTGCCAAAGGGGCTCCTGAGGGCCCTTAGCTTAACCCAGCCTGTTCCCTTTTGGTTTTTTTTTTTTTTTTTTTGCTTCAATTCTGCTTGTGTTTAGAAGAAGGGGCCTCAGTCTTGCCCGGGGCCCCTTATGGTTAGGTGCACACGGTGCGTGGTTTCCCCGTCCCTTGCTCACTGGGTCTTCATGGGGTCCAGCTGTGGTCCAAGAACCTGGACTCGCTTAACCAACAACTGCCCACGAGGCTGAGGCAGTCACAAAGTTCGCTCTCACGCTGGGCAAGGGAGGTGCCGTTTGAGGAGAGGCTCAGAAGAACCGAGGTCCAGAGGCCAGGAGGAGAGTTGGAGCCCCAAATCCGGAGGCCGCAGGCATAAACAAAGACGAGATCCAAGCAGCTGAAACCCACTGCGAGGGAAGCAGTTCTTAGGAAGGAGAAGAGATGCAAACCAGTTTCCTAAGAGGCTGTGTATACATATGTGGGTCCGTGAACATAGAGAACATAGATATTAGTCATCAGGACAGTTTTCTTTTGATCACTAAATTTCTTGAATGATTTAACTATACTTTCTGTTTCCTCTCTATAATGCCCACTTTCTCCTTAACCTCCTGTGGAGAGGAATTTTTCTGGCAATGGGGAATGAACCCACGGCCTTCACACTGGGCTATATCCCCAGCCCTTTTATGTTTTTTATTTTGAGACAGAGTCTTGCAAAGTCATTTAGTTGCCCAGGTTGGGTCCGACCTTGAAATCCCCCTGTCTCAGCCATCTTCCTGCCTCCTCAACTTGTTAAGAAAACAGAATTGGTGTGAATAGTTTGTATGAGTCTATTACCACTGCTGTAAAAAATTATCACAGGTACGCTGGCTTAAATGACAGAAATTTACTTCTCAGAGTTGTGAAAGCTGGGAACCCAAGACCAGGATGGCAAATTTGGTTTCTCCAGAGACCTGTTGCCTTGCTTTGCGGGCAGTTACCTTCCTGCTGGGTCCCACGTGGTTTCCTCAGAACAGGTCTGGCTCACGGCCAGATTTGGATTGATTGACACTGTGGCCAAGATTAAAAATCAGGTCTTGATATTTCATACAAAATGTCTCAACTTCTGGCTTTTTTCCAAAGCTAGAGGACTTGAGAACCCTGGCGTGCCCAACAGATGACAGCAGGTGGGCAGAATGGTCTCATTTGGTGCCATTTTGACCCTTTAAATCAACCCCACGGTCACACGTCACCCAGGTCAGTTCAAATCAGGTGCCCGCGTTTCATGGTAATGGAATCTTCTCTCCACTCTCTTAAGCTCAAGATTGAGGCTCATCAACGGCATTCATATCTAATGTTTTGTTTTCCAGTGTATCTCACTCATCTACCCAAAGCGTGTTTCTTGCCTCTCTGGTATTTCACTCTTACTCAGGCCCTTACCATTGTGTCACCCCTGGGTTGCTGTAGAAGCCCCTCAACTCATTTCTTCTCTTCCTCATGCTATGCACTATCTTGGACCATTTATGAAACATGGTTGTCAATGTGTCACCTCCCTGTGGACTCTTGTCCTGAAGTCCATCCTTTAATAGCCCTGCTTGCCATTTCCGTTCTCTCTCTTCCCTTTTGTGTCTGTGACTGGCACACTCTCAGATGCTCAGTCACTCTCTGTAGGTGACTGATGGGTCCATTCAGGTCTTCTGAGTGTGTCGTGGACGTGTCTCAGTCACTTCATCCACCGTTTCTCAGTCCCAGATATTCGAACTCTTCTCATGGTTCCGTACCAAGACCAATTCATCTACAAACAAAACTTCTGCTTCAGGTAGTCTATTTTTTCCTCTGAAATCTGCAATCCCTTAACATTTGTGTTAAACAGTTATTTATTTTCAAACTATTGATTATCTTTTAATGTTGCATACTTTATTAACTCAGATTGTAATTCCTTGGAAGGTGGTGACTATCTTTCTACTTACTAATAAATAAACCAATTGACTCAGAATTCAGTTGTAAGTCATTTACGAGACCCTCCTGTTCAATATAGAATATAGAATAGATTGTTGGCAGAATCTGTGATGGATGGCCAGTTGC
Organism: Dolichotis patagonum; assembly: GCA_004027295.1. Lineage (NCBI taxonomy): Eukaryota > Metazoa > Chordata > Mammalia > Rodentia > Caviidae > Dolichotis > Dolichotis patagonum. The sequence goes on from PVJX010004058.1 coordinate 52,318, forward strand.
TTAAATGCTGTTAGTGCTGAGGAGACAGCATGATAGAGAGAAAGAGCAAAGATCTTGGAATCAAAGGGACTTGAGACTCAGTCCAGATCCACTGGCTGGTAGTTATGCAACTCAGGGCAAGTGACTTAATCTTGATGTACTCCAGTTTTTACTCCCCTACAAAGTATGAAAAGACAATCTGTTCCCTGGGCTGTATGGCATATGAGTCGAAATAGCTCTTGGTGTAGGCCAGATAGGACTGAGGGATGCAGTAGATGTAAGGAATTTTGCTTCTTTTCCTTTTAGCCAGCACCATAATAAACCCCTCATGAAACCATGTCCTGATTTCTTGGAACCTTGAATATGCTGCAAGGTATGATCAAAACGTGGTGAGTGTTTAAGTTGAAAAACTTATTCCAGCAAAAGACACAGTGCTATTAATCCTCTTCAAAACACTGCTGTTCCAATTGGACACGCTTATCCCATCATTCTTGCCATTTTCTGAAGCAGTGTCCTCATTTGATATTCTAAATTGATTCACATTTTTATCACAATTCCTGTCAAGTAAAAATATTGTGGTGTATCTTCCTCCACTTTATTCACCAGATCTGGCACCTTGCAAATTCTGGCTCTTCCCAAAAATTAAAATAACCATTACTGTAGTCAGAGTTTTCAAGGGAATACACTTAATACAGGATACATAATTTAGAGGATTATTTTATATACTTCACCCAAAGAGTCAAATGCAAAAAAGTGCAAGTGATGTATCTATGCACTAGATACCAAAGAATTCAGCTGACGGCCTGAACCCCGCAGCAATGTCCTGCATGAGACCAGCTGAAGACCTAGAGCCCATGGCAATGCCCCCATGAGTCCAGCTGGAGGCCTAGAGCCCACGACAATGTCTTATGCAAGTCTGTATCAAGGAGCTGCACTGGGAAAGCCCAAAGTTCAGCAGTGGAAGCTAGAAATTCTGTGCCAGTGAGATGAAGGATCTGAAAAGAACCACAGTTATCCTCAGTGACAGCAAGGACTCAAGCTCCTCCAAAGATGAGAACATCTGAGTTCTTATCAAGAAAACCAGCGTGACAAGGTTCTCCAGGAGAACCAACGGTGCAACATCTACCCTCCAGCTCTGCTTTAATGCTGTTGGCAGTGACCCTCAAGTGGGCCTTCCACACCCAGAACTATGTTGACTGAGTTCAGCTGGGTGTTCCAAGTCGATCATTTGTTAATGTACTACAGTGGGACACATAAATGTTTTGAATGAATTCAGGACATCGAGACAGCACAGCTAAGGTCACCACAACTAAACACACTCTCAGAAAACAGGGCCTCCAGAATGCTTCAGACAGTGGCAAAAATTAGGGACTATGTATATTCCAACAAATGGGAGTATTTTTATGGGGATTAATGGCAATGTGTCTTTTACTGTAACATATTTTTAAAACACTTTAATAGCTCACTGTATGTTTTGAGTACACCTTGTATGTCATTTGGCAAGAGACAATTAAGTTGTACATGGAATTTGCTGACTAATTGGTTCATTGCATGAGATGGAAAGATTATCCTTGATTATCGCGTTGAACTAGTGCCTTTTAAAAAATGAGAGTGGCAGGAAAATCAGAGAAGGAGATGAGAGAATAGAAACAATGGCCAGAATGATTAGATATGAGAGGATTCGTTCTACTGTTACTACCTTGGAAGATGGAAGGGGCTAGAAGACAAGTAATAGGACAATAAAAGTCTTTGAAATGAATGCAATGCCAATACTCTGGTTTTAGTTTCATGAGACTCATTTTAGACTCTGATCTCCAGAACTGTAAGATAATATATTTATCTTAAGTCACAAAATTTGTGATAATTTTTTATAGCAGCAGAAGAAACTAATATATTTTTCTTCTGTCTCCTGCTTTTGTTGAACTATAACCTCAAGAAGAAAGCAAGGGAGAGTATAGATTTAATTTATTGTGTCAGTCACTTTGTAGGTGGCTGATAGTTCGCTGGTGAAAGGAATTGTTAAGTGCTTGCTGCTTATGTAAGGTAGCCTGTGATTGTTTTGATTGATCAAATGTTTCATCTTTCATTAAATTAGAATTGGTTTGTGATTTTGTGACTGAGTGAAAGAATAAATCCTATACAGTTTTCACTACTATTTTCACTATAATTAAAAGCTATGTGTTGCTTGGGCAAGCGGCAGCTGCTCCAGGGGGAGAACCACCCATCATCTCCTGAGATCCGCGCCATGTTGGAACTTAGGGCGCTGTGAAACCAAACAAGCAGCCCACCTCCCTGGTAAGCACCCATGTGCCTACTGGTGCACGGGCTGAGAATCAAACATCCCATCCCCTCCTTTAGCAAAGGGGAGCCAGAGGCCTGAGCATCTCTTGGGAGATTGACCATATGCAATATAGCAAATAAGGGGTATTTCCTTGTACCACTCTTTGAAGGCAAATATTGTTATCACTGTTTTGCTTTGTCCTGATTAATTGTATTGCTTTATTCAATATTCTGTTTTGATAAGTTCTATAATGTTTTGTATTTGGTTTGATTTTTGTATACCTGCTTGAAAGACAAACTATTGTGAAGACAACATAACTATGGTACCTATTACTATTATCCTGGTAACCTGTTGTTACATTCTGTACCAATTTCACTGTACTGTCTCAATTGGCTATGTTTTGTCTTGTTCTGTTGTATTTCCCTACCTTCAAAAAAAAGCTATGTATTTATCATTAATATTTTCTATGACTATGAATAAAAGGTAAGTACAAAGTTTACTAAGATCCAGTAATCTAGTAATAATAAAACTGTATTGAAAATCAGAGAAAAAATTTCTCTAGGGTATGTTAAAGATGTAAAACAAAATTGACAGGTATTGGCAGAATATATTCCAAGCACAAAGCCTGGACCACACATAAGTAGAATGGCGTAGGTGCCTTTAACATTATTCACGATCATATTGATAAGACCAATTTTATGGTTTGTGTCTGGATGTCCCTCCAAAGCCTCACGGGATCATGGGAGCAGGCTTCTAGAATCTGTGATTCGTGGTCCACTGCTGGGATTATGGGTGTGAGTGCTACACTTACCCTAGGTTGGGTGGCTTATGTATAATACAAGGAACAGAAAGAATCTTCTCTCCTCACGCCTCCTTTTTTGCTCTTGTTGTTTTTGCTGTTTTCTGTCACCATGAACTGTTACCCTCTATCATGTGCCACTCTGCCTTGGAGCCAGGCAAGCATGGACTGAAACCTCTAAAAACTGTGAGCTAAATAAACCTTTCTTTCTTTAATTTGGGCATCAGGTATTTTGTCTCAGCAATGAGAGAAAAGTAAACAACATAACCAAGTTATAAATCAAAATTATAGTAAAGGAAAAAAATGTGCTATATATAATGATGTTTAAGAAGATAATTACCTGATCAATGATTAATGGGTAAACTTTACTGAGGTTTGTGAAAGAGAAGACCATCACTTCAAGGGATCACATTCTGCTGGCATTAATTGCTGTATACTTGGTTTATACTTTCTTTACGGAAAGAATAAAGTCAGTCTTGCTAATTCTACCAAGCTTTTTCGTATCTCTGTGCTGAACCTCAAGGCCACACATAGGGTTGGTCTATTTATGGAAGACTTAAATAAAATCATGTGTATAAGATGTGGCTTGGTCATTTCTTGAAGCCTGGGATTTAAATGTTAAGCACTTTACTTTTGGCTGAGAAATTCTCACTGAGGACAATACTTCGAGACAAAAGCGTATCCAGTTGCTCAAATGTAAGTCTCTGATCAGCAGGAAAAATGTAACGACTGACTTGGAATCTCATTGGTTCTATGTGCATCCTGCTTGCGTCTCTCCTGGTTTCTCAGAACCATTAGTCTGGCTCGAGTGACCCAGTGTGCTACTGTCCTGCGCTGTCTCTTCTCCTCAGCTACGATGCTTGTTCTCATGAAACCTTGGATTCAGCTCGCTCTCCATGTGCTGCTCACCTTCTCTCTGACCGCTTCCTCCTTCCATTCTAATTGGCTCCGAAGAGCTGTTCTAAACTGAGTTCTCCATATCTGTCTCTAGTCAAAGCTCAAAAACTGAATTTCTCCAAAATTATCTAGAAGAACATGCCAACACAGCAAAGTTCATTTTACAGAACGCAAAAGAGCTGTTTTGTGCATTTGAGTGACACGAACATTCAAAGTCCATTTTTATTAATGTACTTGTTAGATGCTTATCTTTGAGAAACTACGATACAGCTCTTACTGTTCTTTTTCATTTACTAATTGTTAGGGTTCTGTTGCATTTCCTCAAAAAGAGTATGTAAGAGTTAGAACATCATCACTTGGGACAGAACTTCTCAATTTCAAAACTATGCTAAAACCAGTCATTTTGTGATCATTTAGCTGATCTCAGGACTGCCTACCATGGTTCTTAATCTTGAGGACAAGAATCATTAATTTTAGATATGCTCTAAGAGTACCAGTGGGTTTTCTTTCTTTTTTTGGTATAGTACAATAGCTTTTGTTTAAAATTTAATTTATACTTGTAAAAATTATAGATTTTTCTATCACTTACTAAATGCTAAAAGGGATAGAAAAAGACATTTACTATACTAAAATATTATTTGAAAGCCAGCAATAGCCTTTTCACATCCAAACCCAGAATCTTTATCTTGGTTTTTAATTCTTACTGGTACAGCATTTCATAGCATTCAATTTGTAAATAAATCATTGCATAAACCCTGGCTTTTCTGTGTGTTTCCGAGTGATGATATCCATTTCCTTGTATATATTTATCATTCTCTGAGCTCTGTAAAAGTAGAAACTATCCTTTTCCAGTATATTTGAAAATTCCTGAATTATGTAATTATATACATACTGCTTTGGGTGATATTGTCTTTTTATTTTTCTTTTTACCATTGGATGTTACTCTCCTTTTGAAAAAATTTCCTCACTTATATTTCATGTAACGCATCCCCTGGCTTTCCTGCCATTCTGGAGCAGACTTTCTTTGTTATCTTCATTATTCACACCTCTCTTTTGACTTCCTAGTTCTATGCTCCTCCCTACCCTGCTACACTCTTTGTCTGGACTGTTTCATTCACTAGAACCTCTCTGTTTGTCAGTGTTGGATCTCCACCTTCTATTTCGTTTTCAGCTGTGACGGCTCATCTGAATTCCGGTTCCATACTTCAGGGTGTTCTTCTGATCCTGTGAACACAGCACATCATGAATAATGCTCAGGTTTTTACCATTCAGGGTATTCAAGGACATGTTGTTGCAATTAATGCTATTAGTAGTCTGTATGATTATAACAAGGACATTTTAATGTTACTGATGCTATCAATAATCTATAGCTTACCCAGTTTCAAAACAATGCTGTTACGGTTTAAATCCAAAATGTCCCCTAAAGTCTCTCATGTTCAGATCTGGGACTTCTGGATGATAACGAGATGATGGGGTGAAATCTCATCTGTGAATTAATCCATGAGTTCAGCAGCTGAATGTGCTGTTAGGAGTGGGGCCTGTTTGGAGGTGTGTCACTGGGGATGTGACCCAGCTGGGTGTGTTTATGACGCTGGTTCTCCTTTCTTCTTATCCCTCTGTTTTCTGGTTGACATGAGTTGAATAGATTTTCTCCACCATATCCTTTCACCATGCTGTTTTTGTTTTGGAGCCAGCCAGCCATGGACTGAGCCCTCTGAAACTATGAGCCCAAACAGACTTCTTCTCCTTTCTGTTGCAGATTTGGGGCATCTTGTCTCAGTTACAGAAAGATAACACATGGATTCACATTTCTTGTGTTTTTCTATTCCCCAATCACATTCAGCCATTGAAAGTTTTCTCATGGAGCCATTTCAGTGATTTTCATATTGGAATGGAATATTTGATCCTTCATTTTAAACTCACCATTTATAGCTCATTGTTTTTATCTAATTTGTAGCAGATCAAGCATATTAGAAACCCAGTCATTATATTTTACAGGATAAGTACAAATGGGCGTTTTTAAAATAAGATTTCTAAGCTTCTAAATAATATTACAACTTAACCATGCTTCAACATCTGAAGATTTTTTTCTTACAGATTTCCAATAAATTTACTGCGAAACAATACAAACCATTGGTCTAGTTTCAAAAACCTTAATTAATATTACCAATTGAATAATTGATATGAATTAAATCAGCCATATGTAAAAAGACACTAGGTAAATATTGACATTTATTTAAAAAATTGGCAGACAAATCAAACTTCACAAACTTTATCCTTAAAAATATTACCTGAGTAATATTGAAATTTGTAGAATTACTAACTACAAAAGAAAACTCATTGTAATGGTTAATTTGATGTGACAAGTTGACTGTGAGATATCTAGATAGCTAATGAAACACTATTTTGGTTGTATTTGGAAGAGTGTTTCTTGTAGATAAGAGGATTGAGAGAGACTAAGTAAAGACTACACTTCTCAGTGGAAGTGGGGATCATCCAACCTACTGCAGACCTGCAGAAAATAGAAAAGCAGAGGAAGATTCTATCCTTTCTATCACTCTTGTTCTTCTCCGTATTTAACTCTGTACCACTGGGCTCATCACTCTTCAGCACATTTTCCTATTATTCTGCTGTTCCTCCACCCAGATTTCCCCCTTTTCATCTTTGTCAGTTTGCATCTTCTTTGTTCCTCTGCCCCTTTTTCTTAAAGCCCCCTTCTCACATAAACTTAGTTTCTTCTAAACAAATGTAAAGTCTATCTTTTTTTTTGTACTGGGGATCGAACTCATGACCTCACTCTTGCCAGGCAGGCGCTTATACAACTGAGTTAAATCCCCAGAAAGTCTTTTTGTAACCAACCTAACACTTTCCTTTTCTTTGTACCTCCCTACCAGCGTATCTTATGTCTATGAATTCAGAGACTATTCTTAAATATTTTTGAACTTTAAGGTGGATTAATAAAATTTCTTACAAATGTTAGTCATTCATTAACTATTTTTTTGGTCCAATGACAGAAAGACCACAGGCAAAAAAGATGTTTATGTGGAGACTGAGACAAGTAGAGGTATTATCCTGCAATGGATATACCTATATATTCAGCCTATGTCTTAGTAGTACAAGAGAGAGGAGAGGTTACTGGAAACAAATTAGGGACTGTCAAAAATATAAAACATTCTGATTTTTTTTTTCTCTTCTGTGCCCTACTCCCAATAGTTTAGTAACTAGACATTTGGAAATCAAACAACAGATTTTATATTCACCCTCCTCTATGTATTTTCTTCTTTTTTGGGGAAGCTCACATTTCAAAGATGTCTAGTGAAAAAGACTAGTGAAAAAAGAGAATTCTTTCTTGGAGGCAAAGGGCTGATTTTGATTCTGGAATATAATTGGTTGGCACATGATTAAAGATAACAGTGATTCTAACCGCTGCACAAGTGTATGAAGTTCATCTGTTATAAATCTTCCTGACTTTCCCATTAGTCAGATGCCTATTTTAACTCTTAACTTTCATTGAAATGACATTTCTCTGCTTGGTAGCTCAATGTTTAATCTATTCACTTTCTGGTTTATTTGTCCAGCCCTACACTTGGTCTAAGTCTCTGCTTCACAGCTGTAGAGTGGGATTTATCTATTTCTTAGTTACTTATCCATTAAAAGATTCTTCCAGTATAACTGTATTCAGTAAGAAAGACAAATATAACCGCATTTTCAGAAAGCCCTGGGATTGTTTACTTGTCTCTGGTATTTATTATCAAGAGCTTTGATAAGGATGTGCTTCCATGGCAAAGTCAAGATGTGCTTTAATTAATCCTATTATAAGTTAATAAATTGAAAATTAATTTCCTTTAATCTAGAATGTAATTTAATTATTATCTATCAGTTTAAATAATAATACAGAGCAAGAGTATCAAGATTATCCCACTAGCTCAGCTAATTGGTAAAACAACATTGGTAAAACAAATAGCAAGAACAAAGTCAATTATACAGTTTAATAGTTCTTATCTGAAATTCTTGGGAGCAGGTGTATTTTGGATTTCAATTTTTAAAAATTTTGGAATATTTGCAAATACATATTAAAATATGTTGAGAAAAAACCCAAGTATGAAAATGAAATGCATGTGTTTTATATAATCCTTATACACACAGCCTGAAAGTGATTTTATATAATATATTTAGTGTGCCTGCATTTTGACTGTTTCATCAAGTGACATCAGATATACATTTTCTACTTTCAATAATCTATGGGTGGTCAAAGAGCTCCAGATTTTGGAGTACTTTGGAATTCAGATACTGAGATTAGGGGCGATTCACCTAAATGTGCCTGAGATTGTGATAAGATGAGGAGTGGAGTAGGGGAAAAAGGTAAAAACAGCTTTATTTTGGGCATTTAGTGAAGTAGTCCTAGCCACATGAATTTTTCAGGTATCTGAGGAAATTTAAATATGATTGCTAGTTTTCTAACAAATTAAATATATTTCTAGTGTTTTGGGGGAAAATGACACATTAGAATTTTCCTGACTTAAAAAAAATTCTCAAAATTTCCAACTTATTTCTACAGGAAGCAGTTTTCTTGAATTTCCTACTCTTTAACCCAAAGATTGTAACCATACTAATAAAACAATTATTTTCTCTTTAGATACAAACCATCCTGCAATTTGGGGCACTGGAAACATTTTGATTATCTTCCCCGTTCCTGTTAATTAGCACATGGAAGTCAATTAGGTTTGCTCCTGCAATTTTGATTTAGAATACAGCTTTAAATTTAACAGATGATCAATCTCATTACTTTCACTGAGAGGTTTCTTGCAGCTAGAAGCCACCTGCTTGCAAGTATTTTTATACGAAGGGGGATGTTTTAGAAGGTACATCCCCACAGCATCAGCATCTGCATCAGAATCAACCAAGACAGACACTTACTGAAGACGCATGGTGCTTTCTTCTGCCGGAGGTCTCCTGGACTGTGGTCAGGAAGTGTTATTTCAAGGAGTTGGAAGGGATGCCTGACACATGCAGCAGAGTCCGTAGCCATCGTGGCAGCAACGGAAGTCAATATCTAGGTGTGGGATGGCATGGAGGTGGGAACAGTTAGTAAGGGAGAATGAAAACACCCCGGAGTGCAGCATCTGAACTGAATTGTGAAAACCAAGGCAAAGCTATCAAATAGATACATCTCTGTGGTTTAGTTTGGTGAGCTGTAAATCACCTGGTGATTCTGTAGCAAAACTCAGAGGAGGAGGAAGTCAGGCTGGATAAGACAGGGCCCCAGCTCAGGAAGGGTTGACATACACATGCACTTATCCACACAAATGCATGCATGCACACACACACACACACACACACGGACATACACATAGTCACATGAACACACTATTGTGTTCAGATGGGGATATCCCTCCAAAACCTCATGTACTCAAAGGTGGGAGCTTGGATTGTATTATGGGGGCATTATGGGTGAGTGTGATATTAGGAGGTGAGACCTAATTGGAAGAGGCAGATCCATACAAATACCTCCCTTCTAGTTCTTTCTTTGAGTCTCTTTGTTTCCTGCCTGCACCTTGCCTCCACCATGATCCTCTGTTATACCATCCTGCCTTAGAGTCAGAAGGTTGTGGACTGAAGCATGAGCCAAAATAAAATACTCTTTCCTTAACTTGTGGGTGTCAGATATTGTCTTGGTGATAAGAAAAGTAACACACACACACACACACACACACACGCAAAGACAAAGACATCACATAGACACAGACTGGGAAACCTCTGAAAAAACTTTTAGTCGGGAAGTGATGTGCTCTGATTTAGAAAATCTGATTGATTTTATAAAGAGCTCTGGAGTAGCCATCAGATGGTAGAAGGGAAGAAAGACTGGATGGAAATATCTAGCTAAGCAAATGTAGTTAAGGTTTTATAGGAATAAAGGAAAGAGAAGAGTCAGATTCAGGAGCTGTTTAAAGAATCAAATCAGCTGAATTTGAGGACTCACTGTGGGAGGTAAGGGGAAGAGGAATCAGAAAGTCATTTTAAAGTTTTGGATTTAAGAAAATGCAGAGATGTTAAAAAAGAGAAAGAAAATGTAAGGATACTGGTTAAATACAATAAAGAAAGGTAATATAGAAGGAAGACCAGATTTAGATGGTGGTTATCATCTCAATATGTTATTTGAAGGGTTTGATGTCTAGAATACCGAGTTTGATATGTCTGCGGTACAGCAGCCCATTCAATTCCACCTTTTAAAAACATTGATGATAATTTCAGGCTTGGTACCAGAAAGTCAGTAATAAAAATGAGAAAAATAGTGCTTTTTTAAAAAGGGGGATCTTACTGATGGTGGGAAAAAATTCTTCAGACAATAATTACAGATAAGATGTCTGTTATGAACTGGGAAATATAGAGAGGCAGAAGAGGTTTGGGACAGTGATATGGTTATGAGAGCCTTCGTTCTATAGGCTAGAGTTCACATACTAAAAGTGAATAAGGCAGCTGAGAAAGACAGGGACAAATGGACAGAGAAAAGTATTGAGGATAAAGAAAGATGTGGGACTCCCCTTGTTAGATGCACAGTGATGGAAACTGAAAGAACGGTCATGGAGTTGCAGAAAGAAAACTAGAGAGAGATATCTTCGTTACTTTTCTCTTTGTTGAGGCAAAATACCCAATACCCAAAGTTAAAGGGGAAAGACTTATTTAGCTCACAGTTTGGAGAGGTTTCAGTCCATAGTTGGGTGGCTCCAAAGCATGGTGGCATGGCAAAGGCATGTGGGAAAGGAGAAACAGTTCATGGCAGATAGAAAATAGCAAAGCAAGAAAGGGAAAACCATAACTCTTTCTATCCCTTATATGCTACCCAGGTTGCTTAGGGTGGGTAGCACTCATACCATCAATCCTCATGCCCTTGATCCTAGCATTGCACCGTGAATCAATCCTAGCATAATCAATCCCACATACTCTAGACCCAGCCACCTCTGAAAAAGCCCGAGCTATAACTGGATGAGGCACTGAGGGGTGATCCAGACACAAGCCATAACAAGATCATAACAAGAGTGGTGTTTGGAATCCAGGTAGAAAGTGGTGAGGATATGCTCTGAAACACACAGGAAGTCATGCCTCATGGATGTACTCTGAGTATTGTGATATAGAAAGTTCTTGATACACTTGAGAACTGCCTCACAGGGGCAGAAGTCTCACTGGGTTCACTGATACTGAAGTAGTGGAAGAGATGATAACCAAAGATGACGAATTGTAGGTGCTTTGTCCTGGTGGGGATGCGGGTAAGGGAGAAGGACATGCAGAGTGATGTGGAATACAGGGCAGGTGCCTGATAATGAGAAAGATTTGAACATATTTAGTGATAGCGGGAAAGAAACCAGCAGAGGAAAAGGTGAAAATTAAACAGAAAAGAGCCAAATTACAGTCAAGATTCTACAGATAATAGCTTTCAAATTAGCTTTAAGGAAGTGAGAGAGTTTTCCCGGGAACTAGAGGAGAGCGTAATGGATGCATGTAGGTGAGAAAGGGTAGGTGAAAGGAATCTGGGGAAAGGAACAGTGCAACACAGATTCAAAGTTAATCATTGTGTTTGATATCATTAAAATTGGCCACCTTGATCACCTTAATATTTATATTTATATTTATATATCTCATACATGAATTACACAGCTCACCAGACAAAACAAGGAAAGGCAATACAGCAGTACTGTGACAAGGCAATACAACAGTAATGTGACATGAAATTAAAAAAAAAAATCACAAACGAATTTGATTTGGAAAGCTTCTCCTTAGGGATTTTTATTTAAATGGACCAAGGTTCTCAAGACTCCCTAGAACACAACAGGAACATGATTCCAGGAAATTCCAAGGTCATGTCATTTTTGGAGAAAGCTGTAACAAACAGAAGCTTTGCTGTGGAGTTCTATAAATATTTATCAGCCATGACTTTTACCCACAGGAGGTTAAAGAGCCGTGAGTTTTGGATGAGAATGAGTAGCAGTCTGGTTTGACCTGAATTAGCAGGCCAAAGGAAATCTTCAAATATCAAACTATTCTGTTCAGCTAAATAATGACATCTTTTGCAAAACACAAGATGGCTAGAGTTGTGCCAGTTACCTATAGAACACTCGGTGGGAGCGCTGTAATGTTATTGCAATAGTATTTAATAAATTGTATTTTGCTTTTAGATTGGCTATGTTTCAGAAGAAAATCAAGTGGAATACCATTTTAAGATTTAAGAGATTAAATCGGTCAATTTAATAAAAGATTTCCCTTCCTTTTTACTTTTCATCTGTTCCCCTGAGCTTATCTTGCTACATTCCATTTTTCTTCAGAGATTTGCCTTAAATTGCTCAATAAATGTACTATGGTTTTTATTTTGCCAGCATAAAATATCTTCAGCTTCAAAATTTGTTAATTTTTGGTGATTGTATTGTAGAAGTAAATTATTTTATTGATGTAAATGAAGAAACACAATGTGTTTGTTATGATTTGGATCAGAAATATGCCCCAAAAGGCTGATGAGGAGTCTTTGGAAGGCGACTGGGTCATGAGAGCATGAACCTCATCAATGGGTTAATCCACTACTGAGTTCAAACCATGTGGGTAGTTAGGAGGTGCGACCTAGTTGAAGAGGGTAGTTCTTGGCATGTGTCCTTGGGAGCTAACCTTGTCCCTTGCTTCTTCCTCTCTCTCAGTTTCCTGACTTCCATGAGGTGAGCAGCTTTGCTCCCCTGTGGCCTTCCGCCATGATGTTCTGTTTTACCTCAAGGCCCTGGAAATGGAACCAGCCAACCATGGACTGAAAGCTCTGACACAGGATCCAAAATAAATCCATCCTCTTCTAAATCAAAATTTTTAGGTTTTTCATCACAATAATGAAAAGCTGACTATGTTGAACAGTTAATTCAAGGGAAATATGAATAAAAAGGAAAATGGATGTACTGTTGGTATCTTTAGAGGTATCACATTTATTTGTGACTAGTTCAGTCATCTACGAAGTGTTTTAGAGTATTTAAATAATATGAATATGAAATAAATGTGCTTTTCTCTTGACAGATTTTATGGAATCTAAGATGAACAGAAATATTTCGGTATGCAGCAAAGTAGAATGGAGAATTGTTTTGTGTTTTGTGGTCCCGTCTCTGCAGTCAGCTGTACATTTGACATTATCAATGTGACATATCCTAGCATATTCATGTAAAAGATATGTTTGAGAGAGAGGTTTTCCCACCTTTGACAACTCAGAAACTTACACATTGTGGAAAACAAGCCATGAAGCTGAAAAGAACTTTCACAGCCTGTCAGTAGTGATAAATATCTTTAATTGAAATATGCTAGAGGAAAAACTGCATTATTCTATCTTTTCTAGGGAAAATGGTATTAAACATTGTTTGCATGTGAACAGGTCTTGGTAGAGTAAACAATAAAAAACTAGGAAAAAGTCTTATTAAAAGTGCGTTGGTGTTTGATTAAAAGCTAATGCTGTTTGTTCTTGCTTTTGTGATATCTGACAGCCTTCAAGACTTCTTGATTGCCTGTGATTTATTTTCTCATTGTAAATAAATATTAATTTTTATGTGCCATTTTTCATTCTTCTTTTGAAAAGTTCTACAAAAATCTACATCTGTCCAGTGGTGAATTTTGTAATTTTCATTGGAAAAAGGGTTTTTCAGAACACTTTTGAAAATGCTTCAGTGTTTGATGTTTCCTGGAGAATCCTCATTTATCCCTGTCCAAAGTATTTTCCTGGCAAGTAAGTTTCATTGGCATGGAATCTTTTATTTTATTTTACAGTCCTTATATCTTTCTCAATGATCAATTACTTATTTTTAAGTAGTTTTCTTTAAATGAGTAATTCTCACCCCCCAAAAGAACAAATCTGAGGTGTTTGTATTCACAAGACAATCAAAATAGCACATAGACAATATTGTGTTTGGTTTCAACAATATATATAAAATTATAAGTGGCTGTTAATATGTGACTCGTGTTTTAAACACTTTTTGTAATGTGCAACCAAATGTGTTTCTAAAAATCAACATATATAAAATCCTGGCTATACGAGAACATTTTTGAGAGGCACATATTAGAGGGTTACTGATTCTTGATATAATTTTTATTAGCAACAGATTTATTGTCCTGCAGTATAATGTCATTTTTATAAACCTTTTGCAGTAGTCTATTTATATTTCATCAAGGGTTCAAAAGTACTTGCTTTTATATTTACTTCTCAGAGCCAATATACGGGGAAGTGGCTACCTATATTTACATATATCCTGATAATGTATTTCTGACAGTCACCTATGAGCTGTTTATTGCTCAGTGATTCTGCATTGTCCTTTCTATACTATCTTGTCACTGATGCCTCAATATTCTTAAACATAGCATAAGGCATTTGAACTAAAAAATGAAGTTCTTCTAAGTCTGTGAAAATCTCAAGGCAACATTGGTCTTCTATGTACATAAAGTATTTTAAAACCAACTTGATTAAAGGCAGGGCATATATGGCAATATCATGTTTTGAGTGGTCAGTAGGAGAGGACGGTGTCCCAGGAAATGCCTGCTTGCTCTGGTGACCGTGGATGTTTGTATTGGTTGACTCCTACAAGGTCAGGGTTGCAGGTGGACCCATTCTCTACACTCCCATTGTCTGCCATCCCTGCTGCTAACCGACTCGCTCATGACCTACCTGCCTATTCAAGCCCAGAAAATGGTGAACCCATAGCATCGTCTCTGCAAGTGAAGGATGGCTTGTTATTGCAGACGCTCATTAGCAGGAAAAGGGAGAATTGCTGGTTTTGATAAAAGTTTGTCAGTTTGAAAATCAAGCTTGGTAAACAACCTTATGTAAAAAGCAGTCCTGAAATACTGCGTCGTATCATGCCTCCGCACGTTTGGAAACATTTCTGTTTTGTGAAATTGTACGTGACACTAGTTTCCCTATACTTATGTCTGTGTATTCCAAGTGACAATTGGCTAAAAGTTAAAAGGCTCTGTGTAGTAAAGCCAACATTCCATACATTGGAGCCAAGTGGAGCATATTTACTTTGAGTCATATTTCATCATGTGTGGCAGTGATGAATTCCACCCAGACACAGTGTGTATTTTCCCCCCGTTGTGATGTTTTTTAATCTTACCGCAGTAACAGATCACAGGATTTATTTTCCCCAGTAGAATCCCCTGCGAGTTAGAACCACCTTGTTTTGCTGAATTCCATTTACAGCAGCACTTTGTCTTAGGAAATGGAGCTAGAATGGAACATGATTGGGAAGAAAGAAAAAAAAAGTAGCATGTCCTGGTGAACTACAGTGCTTGGCAGAACTGGTTTCCACCCCACACTGATAGAAATCAAGACAGGAATATGACCCTTCATACCCAATTGATAAATGATTTCTCAGTGTGCCCTATGAATCATGGACTCCCATAAATGAAAGTGGGAGTTCATGTGCATTGCAAGACAGCAGAGCTGGACGAGCCAGAAGTAATTTTGGAGCAGCTTCATTCCTAAGGTAATTGGGCTCACAAAAAATGTAGGGGCAAAGCCAGTTTGTTCCATATTTTGTTTGCCCTCATAAAAAAAATCTGTTTCCTTATGTGGTAACTTTTACTACATTGCTAGTGCTGTTTCATTAGATATAGGTGCATTTTAGGGGTGTGTTTATGTTTTGGTATATCCAGTAAACAAAACCGTTGAGAACCCACATTACTCAAAGCTTGACTTTAATTCTCCAAGGGTGCTCTTTAAAAAATTATGCCAAATTAAGTTTTGCTGCATTTTAGTGAGTCCTTAATTATTTAAAATCATGACTAAAGTTTTGGAAGGTTTTGAAGTCTTTGGTACTTTCCTTTTTATTCATTCTTCAAGCTTATTACGGAGAAGTCAGTATTCCGGGTTGAGTCTTCCATCCTGTCTTAATCTGTTTCCTGGTGCTCTAAGAGAATTTATGAGATTGGGCAATTTATTTAGCTCACGCTTCTAGAATCTGAAAGTTTGAGATCAGGTAGCTGCGTCTGGGCAGGCCTCATGCTGTTTTATTTCATGATTAAAAAAGAAGAGAGACAAGTGAGTGTATGCACAAGAACAGAATGAAGTGAAGCAGGCCACCTTGCAGTTACCTAGGTGGCCCGCTGGTCTCAGTAACTAATCCAATCTGATTCGCAGAGCCAAGGAAGCCATGAATACCTCGTAAGGACCTCTTAAATGCCTCCCAACTAGATTAATTTGGGGCCCCAATTTTAACATAGCCTTTGGGGAGAACAAAGCATATTCAAATCATAATACATCTCTACCCTTCTAGCATCCAAAAATATGATGAAATTGAATTTTATCTAGAATTTAATGGGAGCTCAGAATAGATGCCTTATCTCTGGTGGCAAATGCATTGAGAGTATTATATAGCCAGTTAGCTTTTTTTTGGTCCAGAATCTGAAAAACTAGCTAGCCATTCTTGTCTTTTCTGTATCATTTCACATGAAAACTTGCTCTTTGGGCATAAATAGAAATATTCAGTTGACGGTGTGTGACCATAAGTTTATCCTACTGCATTTTGAGAATATAGTGAGATAAAAGTAGTTTCATATTAAAAGATCTAATTAACAGCTGTCTTATTTATTTTTATAAAAAAAGTAAGAAAAACTTTGCAAGGATTTACCATTGTATTTACTTTCTAGACAAGCAAATTTTACCTTTAGGCTTCAATTTAAATTTCCACCCCATTTCCCCTCCTAAAAGAATAAAGCGTTTATTTTGGGTATCTATGCTTCAGTAGTTCTGAAGCTATAAAAATGAGTGATTGGATAGGAAAATATCATCTTTTTCAAAAGGAAATTCAGTTCTGAATGTATACACAGAGTTATAGGCAGACTTTGCTTAACTTGTTCTGAAAAATGAGAGAAACAGCTGGATTACTTGAGACCGAAGTAGAGTAATAGAGCATATTATTATAGTATTTTGTCTACATGTGTGTAATGTTCATTACAAAGTTCCATTTGTTTCATTAAAGGTATAAGTGTGGAATGGAAAATATGCCTGGAGGGAAGATGAAGGCCATGTGTCTTGCACATGTGGACATTCATCATGGAAAATCTTCTTTGGAAGTAACTTCTGAGAGGACATTTACCACCTCTCCACAGGTGGCCCAAACCTGCTTCTATCACTGCACTGATTAACCAAGAAGGAACACAGGAAGAAGGGAGGAAAACCAGAAGAACATAATCTCAAACATCCTTGCAGTGCTGGGGCTACCATCTTTCCTGCTTGCATTCTACTTTGAGCCATTTGAGATAACTCCTTCATTGAGTCCTTATGATCTGATACAACACTGGCAATAGAAAAAAGTATTGCCATGTACCAGGGGCATAGTATATGATAAACCACATCTCTCCAAATGTGATAATAATACGTAAACATCTGTGCTGTTCTGCCTCACCTCACTCCAGAGGAAAATCATGATGAGACCTAAGAAGAGCAGGAATAGACTCAAGTTTCTACAGGCTAGTGGAAGTTCACTGATACATGACAGGCCTTCTTCTTCTTCTTCTTCTTCTTCTTCTTCTTCTTCTTCTTCTTCTTCTTCTTCTTCTTCTTCTTCTTCTTCTTCTCTTTCTCCTTCTCTTTCTCCTCCTCTTCTTCTCCTCCTCCTTTTTTATTTTCTTGAGACAAGGTCTCACTATTCAGTTCAGGCTGGCCTTAAGCTCACTTTGTAGCCCAGGCTGGTCTCAAATTCACAATGATCCTCCTGACTCACCCTCCTGAGTGCTGTGTTACTCCTTATCATTGCCTGTGATGCGCACAAATATATCCACTTCAAAACAGAATTATCAGACCATCAGTTTTAACTGAGTAATTCATCCTGAGGGTACTTCATTGGTAAATGGGCTTTTTAATGGTAAATTCTCACATGAAATGTGATCTGATGACAGAGATAAAATGAAAATGCAACATTTTCATAGTCATGGTCAGTAGCTTTCTTTTTACACACATAACGAAATGATGTTTATGAGCTCAAAATGACTGCTTTAAACCAGGGTGATTTAACACATTTCTTTGCCTGCAGACGAGCAAAGAATAAAACCAAGGCTGATGTGGGGCCAGGTTGGCACAGATGGTGGTGACAGTGAATATGGTTCATCTCTTGAGTCAGTCTCAGCAGTTCTACCACACTTAAAGCCTCCAGTGACTAGGGCCTGTTTGAACTAACAACCAAGATAGAGAAGGTGATGTTTAGAGTAAAAGGAAAAAGAAACAATGTCTGCTTCTATTGGTCAAAAAAGTTAGAATCACTTAGTTTTTAAAAAAAGTCACGTCTTTTCTACAATTCACCTGACTGGGCAGGAGTGGACCTTGGTACTGTGGAGAAGCTGCCTTGAAATGATAGAGCCTGTCTGGTTTGGACAGGTGAGGAGATACCACCTTCTAACTTTATCGTCTTAAATTCTATGTTTGTCATCCATTCATTGCAGTAATAAAAATTTTCCTTCAGTAGCACTGGTCTCTCTGAGTTATCACCCAGCTGCCTCCTTAAATTCAAATCCTGTGGGCACATTTTGATACATAGTCTTTTTTTTTATTTAGCAAGTGGCAGGGGACAGGGACATTTCTCTTACTCTCTGTCTTCCAGGGTTTGGGAGATTCCGATGAATCTCTGTTGGTTCAGCACTGAATGGATCCAGCTAGTCTGGGACAGTCATCCTCATGGGAAATTAAGGATGTTTAAAACAGGCAGAGAGAAATAAATGGGTGAAAAACACCAGTGTCCAGCAATGACTCCTGTCCCGTGAGAATACACAAGGAAACAGAAAATTAACGAAAGGAGATCTACTGTACACATCCGTTTTCTTGTTCCTGAGACACTGTAATTGTCAGTCTCAAATTAAGGGACAGGTTTCACTTGACTCATGGATTCAGAGAAGTCAAGAAAAGGTCATGGTTCCAAGTGATGGTGGAAATGCGTGGTAGAAAAAGATGCTTAGCTCACTGTGGCCAGGAAGCAGGGCAGGGAAGCAGCGCTAGTGAGACACCAAAGCTACACCTGCATGAGCCCCACGGTCAGATACCAAAGCGAATCCAGTGGACACGGCACTCCAAACACTGCAAAGTCTAAGTCTCTGTTCATTGTCGAACTGTTAGACTCCGCTCCGTGGTTCAGTGTATAAGTACATACTTGCCGTGTTAATGCTATGAAGGCTGATGATGGAGGAAAAGCATTATTTTCACTCTTAAAAACCGTGCAATGTAACATGTACTAACACCATTTGTATTAACATGGATGCCCTAGAAGTAGAGACCAAGATGGATTAGAAACGCTAGAGATTTATTGTTGATCTTTGCATTTCTGCATGTCTTGCGAGCTGGCGCAATTACCACCTTTGCTCCAGACTCTCTTTTCACATAATGAACATCCTTGGAAAATAATGATTGTGTTTTTTTCCCAGAGCATAGGACAGGTTGTTTACTGTGGAATGTAATAAAAATGATGTCTCCTTTTAAGGTAAAAACTGGCAGTCTTAATGCTCATTATAAAAGACTCAGGTTTACAAAGCACAGGGAACTCTTCCCATAAAAATGAAATCAAAACAATCTTCTCTCCCCAGGTGTACGTGGGAGCATCACCTGCTGCCCTTTTAATATCATCCAGTTTTATTTGGGTCTCGGGTAACTATGGAAAATCCTGGTATTCTGGCTTCTGTTATTGCTGAGGTAAGAATGTACCCTTTGTCTCTGAGTCAAGAGTCTTTTGTCATCTACCGGTATCCTTAAGGACAACACCTCCCCTCCGATAGTAGTTTTACTAACTGGTTTGCAGGAAGGCTGTGATAGATAACTCAGTTTGAATTAGAAGGGCCCAACTAAATTGGATCAGCATAGTCCTGGGAGTGGCTGAAGGGATTTACTGAAGACAGAGGCCCACGCTAAGTGTGAGTGACAGCAACCAGGTTTGTCACCTGAATGGGATAAAAGGGAAACGAGGAAGGCGGGCTTCCTTCTGTTCCTTTGGAAGAGCTCGAGCCTTCATCTTCATCTTGAACGTCATCTCCTGGCTTCCTCCAGAGTCTTTGGCCTCTTGATAAGGACTTGCACAGGAGCTCCAGGCCTTCACGTGGGTCTTTCAGATCTCCAGCACACCGACAGCCCTTCCGTCCTCTTCCACACCTGCCTCTGTGGGTGGTCATCGCAAGTTAATCTTGTAAATTCTTATTAAGAACTGTGTTGAGACGGGGAGAGGAGCAGGCGTGGGTAGAGCACATAAGTGAGCTTTGAGTCCTTACTGTGTAGAACAGTTAATTTTGAAAAGAGAGTTCAGAGTTTTGGAAGTTGCAACCTGTGCTGGCAATGTGGCATGGTCTCCACTTGGAGAAGTCTGTCCCTTGACTGGGTCACTCCCTGGCACAGATGGTGACGGCACAGAATGCATGCGGGAGCAAAATGCTCACCACTCCCACTGGAAGAGACAGAGGACTGGCAGGATGCACAAACCCCATTTGAGGCCATTGCCTCAGTGACCTAAGGGTGAGCCTTTAACTCTACCTCCTACAGGTAAACAGCACATCCTCTTACAACCCCCGGGGGACCCGGTGTTTGCATATGGACCTTGAAGGGAGCGTTTGTCCCAACAATAGCATGTGGCATTGGACTTGAAACCTCAGGCAGGATAGAGTCTACAGGTTACATGTGGCACCTCCTACGTTGCTATTACTTCTTGTAATATGTTAGCATTTTCAGCATGTCTTTGAAGTGTAGAAGTTACCCTGGAACAGGGCACCATGACCAACCAACTAGTAAAGTTTTAGAATTTCAGAGAGAAAGGACCTTTTTGTTCAGTTGTAGCACAGTTTGGAAGCTGTAGTGTTGTAAATTTATTTTTTGCAATATTTGAGTTAGTAAATACTGCATTTGGTTCTGTGAAGTCTGTCTTTAAATGCATGCGACTGACTGCTTCACAGTCTGTGGGCCCCAAATGTGCTTGTTTTGTTCATCTGATGAGGCGTCAGCTGACTAGTGTATGAATGAAACTCATCTTCCTGCGTGTTTGTGTAAATACAATTTCATTTGCGGAGGCAACTGTGGTAGAGTGAGACTACAGATCGGAGGATCTGGGTTCTGGGTCACTCTCTCTTGAGCTTCTTGAGGAAAATGGGCATAATGCACTTTAAAAAGAATTGTTAAGTAAATCAACTGAGATAATGTGTATGAAGCCACAGATATCAAAGACAAGTGTTGCTGTCGTGTTGTTCTTGGAAATGGGTAATTGAGACCAAATGTGAAGATCTCACAGAATCATCAGTTTTGCAGTTGTGTCTCTTTCCAGTCCTAATAAAGGATGGAATCTCTGTCTCCATCCAAGGTGGCTTGTCTTCCAGTGTGTGCTAAGGTAAGCATTGGCTCCCATAACTCTGAAGTCAGCCAGATGTAGAGACCCCCAGGAGTAGGTCCACTAAATGTTCTATTTTCTTTTCTTTCTTCTGTAATTGTCAGTCTCTAATTTCTTTCCTTTGAGAGGGAGCTTATCTCACCATCCACTCATTAGTGGTTTAATACAGGGTAAGCTGATTAGAGGTAATCTGAACAGGGAATATTCACTCTGCCAAGCAATCAAGCTAATCATATCTTCGGAGAATATTTCTCCTCTATCTATCACTTCAATGGATCCTGTTAGATTGTATACATACCGCAGGGTGTTTCCTCCCATCCTGTTCCTGGGATGCTGCCTGTACTGGGGTCTTTCCAGAAAGGAAGAAAAGAAAAGATGACATGAAGCCATATATTAAGGGAGAAAGGAAATGAAATTGTTCATATATCGCTGCTTGGTTCTCAGCTTGTTACTTGACCAAAATGCCCCAAGATTCAGTCTGAAAGAAAAGGCGAGATACAGTTACCAAAAGGCACAAGGATTCTTGGAAAAGATAATGAAATCGGAAACAGAAGATTCACACTGAGCATCCAGGGAGAAATGCAGGAATGTGAAACCCATCTGAATCTTTTTCTTTTAGTCTGTCTCCAAGAGGCAAAAAACATCTGGCGAGTCACGTCAAAGATTCAATCAATCATCTCTGTGTTAGGTTTTTATGATTTCAGACATCTGGGTTGACTGAGCTTCTTTTTAATTAAATCAACTGGATATTTTGGCTTTCTGCAAAATCAGCTTCAGTCTAAATAATACCCAGCACTGTCCTGTTTATACCTTTCTTCAGTTCTAATACATTTTGTTTTGGTTTTCAATTTCATTAATGTGACTCCAGATTTAAAATAGTTTTGGATGCTTTACAATACTTTTGAGCATTAATATGGAAGTATTAAGAAAGCAAAAAAGCTAAATTGTCTTGGGTTGACTTTTTCTCTGTTCCAAGGCTCTCTGGATGTGACCTACTGATGAATGGAAATGGAAGGGTTAAAGAACAATGTTAAATAATTGCATAGCTAGTGCTCAGGGGAGACCAAAATATCTTCTTTGATGTAAAGGCAGCTGGCACCAACAGTAATTTTAACTGTGTGTAACAGGAACACACAATTTATATAATTTATGCATTCCTCGGTTTTTCGGTCCATAGGAATTTGGTCTGGTTTTATGTTATTTTCAAATATCCTTTGCATTCTTATCTGGGACGGCTGTGGGGCAACTTACTGATGGGAAGAAAGTTAAAGAGATGAAGAGAAACCATGAACACATACTGGTTTAATGAAATACTATATTTTCTAGGAGAGAAATCAAACCTCAGAATAGACAAAACAATAGTTATCACTCTAACTATGTGACAGGAAACAACTGAAGAATTCTGGAATGACCTTGCATATCTTACTCTTTTATGCTGTTCTCGAGAGGCCTGCTCACCACACAAATCAAAAATGAAGGCTATTTTTCTTATTTTGGATGATTCTCTTCTTTTTTTTTTTGGTGAAACATTAATAAAAAAAGAAAGCAGTATTTTTGTGCAACTGTAGTTAATTTTGAAAGACAGATGAATTATGATTTTGGTATTCCTATAACTTTTGGAGCCAAATTGACTAAATATTTTGTAGTTACTCTGTGAGACGTACATGACACATGTCCAAACATGGGATCTAAAAGATCTCATCCAAATGGGGCTCCGTTTCTGCATAAGTCTCATAAACAAATGGGGTGTAATTGCATTCCAGTAAAACTTTATTTACAAAATAGGCAGTGTGTCAGATTTCACTTATGGACTATAGTTTACTGGTCCTTATTATATGGTATGATTTTTAAAATTATACCAATGGTTTGTCATGTGGCTGAATTATTATTTACCCATGTTTTTATTTAGCTATTTTTGTTTGGTGACATCAGTGGGATTAAAATTCTTACACGTAAAAGTTAGTATACATATAGTAGATTTTTCTCAAATTAAATTCCCAGAATTAGAATTTTTAAGTCACATGGAAATCCTTGTACACAGTGCTTGATATAAAATTTTTAGAGTACTGCAAAATTACTGTCAAAAGCTGTGATATATGCTCAACAATGGTATAATGGTGGACATCTTTGCTGATGTTCTTGTTAACAAGGTGTGCTGTGGAATTTCAAAAATCTTTGGCAATTAGGTAAAGACAGTCCTAAACACCTTTTTGAATGTGCATTTTTGATAGATTGAGTTTGAACATGATTTTTAAAAAACTCTTACATGTTTAATAGTTAACTATAAACCAATGATTTTCTTCATATCAACATTTTTACATGATGAAAAAATATAAATTTATTTTCAGAACATTAAATGACTTAAATATATAGATTAATACAGAAAGTGTTAAGACTAACAGGAGCACTATTAAACTGTCCAGCAAATCTCCATAATGGTGAAGTAAATTGAGTTTCTTTTCTAATCTCCCTTCTTTTGAGTTTTGCTCATAAATAAGAATGTATCTTTCCTGAAAATAAGAATGTACCTTTCTTGTTCTTCTTTTCTTTCTTACTAAGTACTCCGGATGGAAGTTGCACTTTATCCGATATACTAAAAGATAAACTTTTGATATTCCTTTATCTGGGACTCTTAAAGTGGTAAGATAAATGTTCTAAAAGTCATGGGCATTGCTGTGGGTGGAATTATGTCTCCCCTCCCCCAAATAATGACAAGTTGAAGTTCAAACAGTCCTACTTGTGAATGCGACCTTATTTGGAAACAATACCATTGCAGCTGTAATCAAGTTCAAAGGATGCTGGTCACTGAGAGCTCTGATCTAATCTCACTGCAGTCCTTAGAAGAAGTAAAGAAAATGGAGACAAGGGTTGACACTGCACAGCCACCGGTCAAGCAACACCTGGGGCTATTAGCAACTGACAGAGACAAAGGAAGGTCATTTCAGGAAGGTTTTGGAAAGACTATGGCTGTGCTCACATTTTGATTTGGGACTTCTAGACTCCAGACTGTGAGAAAAAAAACTTTTATTGTCCTAAGTGCCCTCATCTTGTCTTCCCAGTTGGTAGTACCTTGGATTGAAGCTCCAGGAAGCCAACACCAGTAGACCACCACAGGGTCTTTTGGGGGCGGATGCCTAGATTCTCCCACTTGCCTTCACGTAGAGCTTTACTCAGAGGAAGTTCTTTCCCCCTGATGTGACCAGCAGGTTTGTATTTCAGGAAGGACGCTTGTTGGGCCTTGAGGGCAGACCTCTCTCCAGTCTGGCTAAGCCATCATTAAAGTTCATTTTATGCTATTCTCCAGGCATCTTCACAGGTGGTGTCTTAGTTCCTTTTTACTTGTTGCTAAGACAAAATACCTGATGCCCAAAGTTGGGAAAGGAAAGGTTGATTTCTTACAGTTTTTGGAGGTTTTAGTCCATATTCAGCTGGCTCCAAGGCAGCGTGGCATGGCAGGGCCACAGTTCATGGCAGCTGCAAACAGCAAGGCAGAAACTGGCAAGAGAGAGAGACACAGCTTCTTCCTGCCATTACACTGTATGCTGGCTCCACCCCTAGGCAGGTATAGCACTGACACCATCAATCCAAGCACTAGACAATGAACCAATCACAAATGCACAATGCAAATACATGAGGCCTGGGGGCCACCGACATAAACCATGACAGGTAGTGAGCAGAACCTACCAGGAGACACCCACCTTCTTCCCAGCCTTGGAGGCTGGTGTGTCATAGGTGTGTGGAGGATGTGGCTTCATTGTCAGGCAGCATAGCTTCAGGGCCCTGCAAGCTGGGGCCAACCAAAGTGGCACACTCTCAATACACCTGGTAAGGCAATTATTTTTTGTACTGGAAATCAAACCCAGGTGCAGTCTACCCTGAGCTACATCCCCACCCCTTTTTGTTATGTTTTTACTTTGAGACAAGTTCTCCCTAAGGAAGAGAGAGTCCCCCAAATTTACTGAGGTATAATTGGCTAATAGAAATTGTATTTAAGGGCCGAGGATTTAGCTTACTGGCATAAGTGCTTGCCTGGTAAGCACAAGGTTGAGAGTTTGATCCCCGGTACAAAAAAAAATTAAATTGTATTTAAGGCATATAGTATGATACATGATACATTTATACATTATAAAATGATTTCTACAATCAAGTTAATTAACATATCTTTCACTTCACATGTTACCATTTTTGGCCAGAGGGATGAGAACGTTTAAGATCTTAGCAAATTTCAAGTATGCAATGTAATGCTATTACATTTATTAACTATAGATGTCTTGCTGGACATTAGACTCCCAGAGCTTTTGCATCTTATAACTGAGAGTCTGTGGCCTTTGATCAATATTTTCTCATTTCCTTCACCACACACACCCTTGGCCCCTGGCGATTCTCTTCTACTTTGCTTTTATGCCTTTGGGTTTTTAGATTGCACATGTAAGTGAGATCAGGTGGTATTTTTCTTTTGTGTCTGGCTTATATTTCACATAGCATACTGCTCTCTAGGGTCATGTATGCTGCTGGAAATGAAAGGGTATCCTTTTGTTGAATGACATTCCACTCTGTTGATGTATATGCATTATGTGTGCACTATATAAACACGTGTGTGCACACACGTCCCATATTTTATCTTTCCATGCTCTGATGAACGAACAGTTAAGCTGCTTTCATATCTATCTTATTGTGAATGGTGCTACAATTAACATGAGAACGCAAATATCTCTTCGAGATACTGATTTAGGTTCCTCTGGATGTACTGTGCTAGGTAGCATTGCTAGAAAGGCTAGGGGAGTAGTTCAATTCTTAATTTTCTGACGGACCTCTATGCTGTGTTCCATAATAGCTCTATCTGTTTCCACCCCAGTAAACAGTGTGCAAGGATTTCAAAGGAAGATAATTAAAGCTATTTAAATCTTACCTTAAAAGAGCCAACATGCTGTGTAAGTTAAGTTCTGGAAAAGAAATGATTGTTTCCTCTTATGTGCTTCTTCAGCCAGTACTTTAAACAGCTAAGTTTCTAATGGGCCTCAGTGAATGGGCACAGGGGGTTTCCGCCTTTACTTAGTATTTTTCAGGAGGATCCAGTAAAACGTGGGCTGCCCCATACACACTCATGTTTTATTTTGAACTACTTCGTAGACAAGGAAAACCTGCGTAAGAGTTAACCTTGTAAATCTGTGAATGTATTACAGATACTGGAAATTCTTGGTAGATACCAGATAAGAAATGTTTTTGAACTAAGAAAATAAGAAACCAAACCAAACCAAAAAAACTCAGTGATATTATTAGAAACTCAAAATGCTAGAAGGAAATTCAAAGAGCATGTGCCTGGAACACTGTTTTAAGAAAAGCTTAGCCTGAAAAGTAAGAAGAAATAAGGTCGGTGTTCTTTTCTTTTTTTTCTTGCCTTGCCTTGCCTTGCCCTTCCTTCTCTTTATTTTCTCTTTCTTTCTTTCTTTCTTTCTTTCTTCTTTCTTTCTTTCTTTCTTTCTTTCTTTCTTTCTTTCTTTCCTCTTTCTTTCCTCTTTCTTTCTTTCTTTCTTTCTTTCTTTCTTTCTCTCTCTTTATTTCTTTCTTGCTTTCATTTTCTTTCTTTCTTCCTTCCTTCCTTCCTTCCTTCCTTCCTTCCTTCCTTCCTTCCTTCCTTCTTTTCTTTTTTCTGTCTTTCTTCTTTTTCTTTTTTGTCTTTATGTCAAAGTATGAGCACCAGAAGAAAAGGTAAAGTCAGCTATAATGATTTGGGGCAAGGGTGAAAGTTTTCATACTGGAAACCTTACTATCTTGCTAGATGCATAAAAGGAGATAAGTACAGACTGTGCTGCATAAAAGTGGGACCAAGGGGTGCTCAAGAATGAGGCCAAAGGGAGCAGTAACTGGCTAGGGGACATAGGAGAGGGTTCCAGGGGTCTTTCAGCATGACTGACAGGTGAGGAGAGCCAAGTCCACCACAGCTCACACCAGACTGGGAGAGATCAGACCTCAGGGCCCTTGATCTGCAGGCTCCAGTCAGTAGCAGCAGCAAGACGCCCTAGGGCAAGGCCAGGAACTGAGCAGCAGAGCAGTGTGGGGCCAGGTGAGCCAAGAGGGCACTGTGGGAGGTCAAGGACTCCTTCTTCTTCTCTGTCTCTGGTGCTCCTGGCCATGTCCCTGCTGCATGGAGCCACGAACTATTTTAGAGAACAGGAGGAAGGGAAAGTGTTTATCTCCAAGGACTGTCTAGTTTATTACTCCAAACCAGCTCAGTCAACTGAAGCAAAGTACAGTTATTTCCTTTCCTGCTACCCCTTAGAGTACTGCAAGTGATCAGAATACAGATCAAGTTTATATGTCTTTTTTTTTTTAATTTTATTTTTGGAGGTAGTAAAAATACAACAGAACAGGTCAGAACAAAGCCAATCGAGACAATACAGTAAAATTGGTACAGAACTTCACAGCAGGATACTGGGATAGTAGTAATAGGTACTATAGTGTATCTCGTTATCTTCACAATAGTTGTCCGGTCAATTAGGTATAGCAAAATCAAACCAAAACCAGAACATTATAAAACCAATTGAAAGAGAATATTCAATAGAGCAAACCAATTAATCATAACAAAACAGTGAAAATAACCTTTGCCTTCAAACAGAAGATACAAGGAAACCCCCCATCCTCCCAAGAGATGCTGGGACTTCCGTCCATCCCCAGTTACTCACTAATGGGGCGGGGGGGGGATGTTTGATTCTCAGCCCGCACGCCCTTAGGCTCACCTTATTAGGCAGCCGCCTCAGTCCCACCACTGCCGAGGCTCGGCAGGTGCTGGTTCTCCTCCTGGCCCAAGCCAGAATTGCTTACCAAGAGGGTGGGCTCTGTATGTCTTTTTATAGAAAAACAAGATTCCTTTCCTTCCGCATTTGGGCATAGTGTAAAGATAACGAGGCTCACAATACATAGAGGTTTTAGTATGAAAATGGATCCATTTGCAATATGCTATTTAGTAAGCTCTGGGAGGCAATCTTACTGCTTATCTTCTGGTTCCTAGACTGCCTTACAGGAGCCTCACTACTCTATGCTCACTGTTCACCCCTGCACTCTTCCAGAAAGCTCTCGGCTTATTGGGCAGATCTATAAGTAGGACAGAACTACACCAATGGGCTGTTATCTCTCCTCTTATTTCTGTCTTGTCCAGCTTTTGAAAGTTTGGCTGCTCACAGGGCCACAGTGCTAGGTCTGAGTCTCCTGGGAACAAAAGGCTCTGTGTTCACAGACCCGGTTCGTGAGTCAGGTCTGGCATCTGGTGGGTACTGCTCATTTCTTCCTTCTACAGTAACCCGGTGGGGCCTGGGCAATGGTGTTACAGCAGAGAAAGGAAAACAGATGAATTTTTTCCTCATGGAGCTTACAGTGGATGGCACATTAAACAGGTAGTTTTCATACCAACCTTGTTTTAGAAGCTGGGTGGGGAGCAGGACACTTGGCAAAATATGAAAGAAGAAATGATGCTTTCGAGTGGAACTCCGTAGCCATCCTGGGGGATTAGAACTTTTTAAAAGCCCTTAGTGATCGGAGAGATGAAGAATCAGAGAAAAACCAATTTGCAATGAACGTGTCCAACTTTCTCTACTTTTGACTTACTACAAGAGCTGCTTATATAGTACTGCTTTTCACAAAACAGGGAACTAAGCAGAAAGGGGCGTGGGGCAACTTAAACCTCTTCCTTCCTTTGATATAAAACTTTTCTGTTGGTGCGCGTTGTCACCTTTGAATACTACGAAAAGTAAACATGTTTATACCCATCAGGGAAATGAAACTCAAGTATGTTCAATATTTATCTAGGAAATGAACACAACATGTGGTTCCCAAACTTGTCCTATTTCTCAGTCCTAATGCTGTTTTGCCGTGCTTGGTCACTCAGTCTCATCAGCTTTGGAGGCCCACCCACGGGACCCTGGTCTCAGCAGGGAGAAAAGTAGTTTCAGTTAGGTGTAAACATGAGAACTGGTATTAAACATGCTAAATCACAGCTCATGGCATTCCAGGCATTTCTATGCAATGCACAGCAGAATTTATAACAACGTGCTTGCGTAAAACTGCACTACTGGAAATTAGGGTTCCAATGTATAAATAAAAACTTAAATGTGTAGGTACATCATGGGATGAAATATGATAAATGTCTTCATCTATTCAGGCTGCTGTAACCAAATTCTGTAGACCAAGTAGCTTATAAACAACAGGTATTTATTGTTCACAGTCGTGGGCGACTGACAAGCCCAGAATCAAGGCGCTGGCTGATCCGGTATCTGGTTCTTGGTTCATAAGCCTGTGTTTTCACTTTGTCCTCCCATGGTGGAAGAGGTGGTCTTCACTCATGAGATCTTTATCCTCATGGTCTAATAATCTTCTCAAGGCTGATCTTCACGTGCTATCCATTGGGTCATGAGTTTTCGCATATGAGTATGGGGAGGGGACACAGATATTCAGTGTACAGCAGTAATACAGACTATGCTCTCAAGGGAAAGGGAGAGAACTTTGGTATCTGATCATCTGAATTTCAGTTATTTAAGGTGAGTCTATAGAGCAAAGAAAAATTTAGCACTCAGACATAGCTCCACAGGTGAGAGGTGGAGAATCTGGTTGTGGGTTGAGTGAGCTTGGTGCCTTCATTCAACTATTCTATTTTTGAGTGCAAGTGTAGTTGTATATTGTTTACAGAGATACATGTTTTATAAATGGCCTATAATCTCTTTGCCTCAATCTATTATTACTCCTCCATTTTTATAATTCCCTACTGATGTGCTTTCTACTGATAAAACTCAAAGGTCATATTTATAAATATTATTATTAGTTTAGCTCTATTTTGACCATACTTATCAGTGTGCCTGTAAAATTGTAAAAGTATGCTTTTCATCTAGTATGTTTATTATTAGCAATCTGTATGATTCTCAAAACTGTCCCATTTTTGATGATAAATGATATGATTAATTTAATTTACCATTCTTTTTGCATCTGTTTCTGTGTTACATATCTGGTAATGTGTTAGTTCGTTTAATCTGAAGCCAATCAACCAATCATCCCCTATGATTTCTACCACTACCTACAAGACAGTAGTGTGTGTCAGAATTATCCTCCAATTTAGATTTGATGGATCAAGATTTTAGAAGAAAAAGTAGCATGTTTTGGTGAACTGGGCACTGTCAGCTGCTTTTTCCTCTCAGGAAAAAGAGGCTGAGAAGAAATAGTAGTCCAGAGTTTTGATATTACCCATAGAAAACATACAAATTACAAGCATACAGTTCAATATGTCTTCATAGAGTGAAGGCATCCATACAACTACTGCCCCAGCCAGGAAACACTATCTCATCATCCTACTCTCCCTTCTCAGGCAGTACTCACCACGGGCATCCACCACCCTGATTACTCTCACATGTTAGTTTTACCTGTTTGCAAACTTGATATAAATGGACTCACATGCTATATAATCTTTGTTTCTGGATTCTTAATTTCAACTTTCCTTTTTAAAATTCACCTATACTGCTTTGCAAAGTAATAGTTTGTTCAGTTTCATTTCTGTGAAGTACTGTATTGTATACATATGATACAATTTATGTGTTCTTATTACTGTTTGATGAACATCACCCCCACTGTTTGGCCATTATTAATAGTGTTGCTATGAATATCCATTTGGTGGATAGTCATATAGCCACATTTTCTTATTAAATATATGCCTAGGTGTAGAATCAAGGTATAATGTATGGATTTATCCAGTATCAGTACCTATTATTTTTCCCTTCTCTTCTCCTCCCCTCCCCTCCCTTTTTTCTCCTTCCCTTCCCTTCTCATCTTTTCCTCTTTCTTCCATTCCTTTTTTTTCAGTCCTTGGAATTAAATTCAGGGTCAAGCACTCTAATACTGAGCTAGAGCCCCAGTCCTAGGCACTGTCTTCTAAGGTGACTGCCTTTGGATACATTCCCAACTTCCAACATCAGATATAATATGTCAAAATTTAAGAATTAACAAAACCATTAAATTAGTGTATAGCAATGCCCTTTACTAAAAAATTCTTGGTTTACCAGAAGACTTAAAAGTAAGTTTATTTCATATATATAAAGATATTTCCAAGTTCCCATATAATTTCTGGGTACCGGGGATTGAACTCATGACCTCACGCTTGCCAGGCAGGCGCTTAAGCCACTGAGCTAAATCCCCGGCCACCCCATATAATTTCTAAGAATATACATTTCATAGAACAAACAATTTGCAAGACAATTTTCCCTTTCTTGGTTCTGCAGGTAGAAATCTTTAACAGTGAAATCATAGAACATAAGATCATATTATTTAGTCACCACTAAATCAAAATTAGAAATGTCAAATATGCGTATTATTATTTTGGCACACTAAGTGGTCTACATGAGTCACAGAGAGCAAATAACTTCTTAGTGGCCCAACTTTCCAGATGCACCAAGATGAGCCAGAATTTAGTCACATAATCAGAGAGCATTTTCCTCGATTTTGCCATATTGTGTCACTGATTTCTCTTCCTACTCCCAGTATCAGTTGTGCCTGGAAGTAGATGTTAGCCTTCAAAGTAATTCCCAGGGATCTGAGGACCACCTGTCTCTTCTCTGCTCAACGGACTCTGCATATCTGAATTTGGGCAGCCAGGACCTGAGAGGTGAAAACCACTTGTCAAGGAGTCTTTACTCTTTTACTATGCCATGTGCTTAAGTCTTGATGTGTTTCACAATCCAGGTTCTACTTCCTTATATTTGACATCAACTGCTCCTAAATTCTGGTTTTAGGTTACTATTAATCATAGCTCTTTCATGCATTGTCAATGTGACCACCCCAACCTTTCTTGCTAAGTGCTCATGTATTTACTGGGCAGTTGGAGGAGGCTATGCTGGGAACTGCTCACCATGCATCACTGGGAACTTGTCTAATGTATGTTTACTCCCGAAGATACCTGTTTATATCTAACTTACCCTGGTTGAATGTCACAGGTTAAGTTTGGTCAAAACATGTTGGTTTCAAATTCTTGTACTCTGATCTCTCTGAGATCTTTGCAGGATCGTGCTGAGTCACTCTCCAGAGGCACTGTGGAGTTTGCTGATTACAAGTAATCTTCATAAAATCTTTCCTAGGAATAAAGAATAGGTTCAGAGGACGGGCTGGTAATGGCTAAAGAAGCAGCTTACAACTTGTTCCCTTGACTGGGTCTGCCACTTACCAAGCTGTATTTCTCCTTTTGAATATTTGTCATAATTGTGATTAAATTGTTGTCCGAGTAATTATTATATTATTTAATGATCACTTATGTGTTTTAATGCAAATTCAATGGGCATAAAGGCTGCATCTGTCTCTTTTATTTTGGATCTCCAGAATGTAACACAGGGCTCAAAAATATGTACCAGATGACACTAAGGGAGGTAATAAGTATATGATGCAAATCTGTACTAATAAAAAATAAAAATTGAAAAAATATGAATAAGTTGAACACAAAAAGACTACCATTGCTCCAATGTACTCCCATGCATGCCAAAAAGGAATTTTCACCTGAGGGGAAAAAAACCCCACTAGTATGTAGTGTAAACTGGTCCTTGTAAAAATTCTGACTTGTAAATGAGGAGTGATCTAGTAAACTCTGACCAAATGAATTACTGTGTATCCAAGAAATATATTTTTACGCTCCAATTCTGGTATATACAATGCTTAGAGATGACCAAGCATAAAAAAGAAATCACAGTTCATTTTGAATATATTTCATTTTATGTAAAAACAATACAGCCATCATATGTGCGAAGGTATGGACAGCTATTTTGACGATAACAAGAGACATTATGGTAGCCATTGTTGATTTCCCTATTGTCTGGTTTTGAAGGCCTGTAATGCTTTCATTCTTTTGCTTTGATTGTTCTACACTATTTTGTTTTGTTTGAATTCATTGTTTGTGAAGATATGGGCAACTATTTTGAAGAAAACAAGAGACATTATGGTGGCCACTGTTGATTTCCTTTTGCTTTGTTTTGAAATCCTGCGTTGCTTGCATTGTTTTGTTCTGATCTGCTTTGTTCTGTTTTGTTTTATTCTCTTTAAAATAAAAAAAGATACAGCTATCAAGATCTAGGCTAACCTCAAAAATATTTGTAAAGTCATTTTCAAAGCAATAAAATGTAACTTAAAGCAATAGTATTAGCCACTTGTGCTTGCACAAACTTTTGGATATACAGATCTTTGTATGAGGATTGTCAGTCATATAAAACAATTGTGTGCTCTTTCCAAACATTCTCAAATAATGGCCTAATGTCTTAAATCATAAGAAGTACCTCTCTCTAGTCACTAAAGTAAGCATCTCTATTTGGCTTGCTGTATGTTTAGTCTATTTCTTCTTGGCAAAAATATTTTAGCATAAGTGTCCGAGCGTAAGGCTGACAAAATGTTTTCTTTCCTACTCATTTGTGTGGTCTTGTTTAATAAAAATAATATATATGTATATATATATGTATTTATATATAGAAAGGGTCAGAGTTGTTTTAGAGAAACATATATATCTATGTAGCAGTTTACTTAGGTG
Organism: Dolichotis patagonum; assembly: GCA_004027295.1. Classification (NCBI taxonomy): domain Eukaryota; kingdom Metazoa; phylum Chordata; class Mammalia; order Rodentia; family Caviidae; genus Dolichotis; species Dolichotis patagonum. Next base: position 86,166 of record PVJX010004058.1, read on the forward strand.
GGTTCTAAGTAAGAATAAGCAAAAGAGCATTTTTACTACCATCTACTATTCTTGCTATTTAATTATGATTTTGTGTTATTTCATTTAGAAATAAAAATCACACAATCATAAAGACATAACTGTAGCTTTTAGGAATAATTTTAATTATTATACTTCAACATTTTGTGCTCACCATTTAAGAATACATAGTATAGGATTGTTTCTACTTTTTTCCTTTTTGCAACTTCGAGCAGGACAACTGCAATCCTACCATGCTGTTTTTATTAGTACACAGCATGAAAACTAATCTTAATTTGGGAAGCATGCACCAAACTGTTCTTATGTAAAGATATGTTGCTAAAATGTACTAAGGGCTTCACGATATTGCAATCACATGGAATGATTTTTAAGTCCCCAGAAAGCACTCTGTGTGCCAGCTATTGCAGTAGATGTTTGAGATTTGTGAGTGATATGTAGAGAAGAATGTCTCTAGAAGACAGTATGTCTTAAAGCTTAAACCTAAAATGGATCCAAAGAGGAGTAGATTTAAGTAAAATAAATAAGTGAAGAATGTCACTGATGTTCAAGAAAACATGAGCCAGGGTGCTGAGCTGAGAGTGGTTTATAGCAGCCAGTTGGAGCTATGGTGGGGCTGTCCAGGAAGAGTGGACCCATTTCAAGGGGATTTTAAGCGCCAGGCTTATGAGTCTAGATTATAGTTTTTAGAACCTAAAAGTGACATTCTTTAAAAGAGAAAAAAGTGGTGGAATTTATTTACATTTGGAAACAATATACAGGATAAGTAATAATAGGATGAATAGGAAGCAAAGGCAGAAAGGTACAGAGGGTGTAATAGCAGTGAGAATATTAGGGCTATAAGTTGGAGAAGTAGATAGAGGGAGGTGGCCTTCTGCATTTTTTATTCCTTCATATCTTGTGCTCTTAGATGTTTTTTAAAAATAGGTTTTTCTTCATAGAGGAAATAGGAGACTGATGGGGCTAGAGAGGCTGATGAATCAGCCTTCTTTCTTGTGGTTGATGAATTTTATTGTGGTCATTTTGATGTGGGAGCAAAGTCTGGGGTCCAAATTCAAATAGTCTTGAGACAGAGAGGAGACCTGAGTTAAAATTGCACAAGCAGACATAATGGGGACACATCTGAATTATCAGCATAGGAGGAATGTTTAAAATAATGAGAAATTGTAATGCTAAAGTTCAGAAACTTTAGATAGTGGGCCAAATTATCTTTGGGGAATTTATCCAGTTAGTAACTGGAGGGAGGAAAAGAAATGAGTGGTGGAAGACGAAAGCAACTCCCAATATCCATCAAGTACAATGTCAGCAACAATGAGGCTGGAATTCAGTGCCCCATGATTCTTAAAGGTCAAGTTTGACCACTGTAAAAATACCTTTAATTCGCCACAAAGAGAGTGATTCAGCTTTTAGTGGGAGGCACACTTGAGTAGAAAAGTGTGAACTGGGGTGTAGATATGAGTCAATGATTACACATGGCTAGTTTAAGAAATTTGGCAAGGACATGGAGAGAGGAATGACTGTAATTAGAGAAAATAGCAGTACCAAGACTTTAAAATGAGTAAACACGTAAAATATGCAAGATGTAGAGATTTAGAGCAGTAAAGGGAGCGTCTGAAGATGACAGAGATTGCTGGAGTGCATGTGCTGGCTGTGCAAAAGCAGGAGGACTCTCTTCCTGAGAGAGCAATGAAATTTGTTTCATGAGCTTTGGGAAGAGAATCTGAATGAGGGTAGGTGAAAGGAACTAAGGCCTGACATGACTGCCTTGGCCGTCTGTGTGTGTGTGTGTGCATGTGTGTGTTTCAGAAAAATAAAGCCAGGAGTTTGCTGGCAAGAATAGAATGGAGGGGTGAGAGGGATAGAAGTATTTATATAGTAGAGTTTTATATTATCAGTCACACATCTAATTTACGTTGAGAATTACCCAGTATGTTATGGAGAAAATGCAAGGAAACAAGTGCTGTCAGTTTTACATGGATAATGTATTGAATTTGTTTTCCATGTAAAGCATACTTTATTTTTTTAACATTTTCTCTAGTCAGAAGATAAAAATATCTAATGTGTCCTGGATGGTGGACTCAGCGATGTGCCCCCAGATCCTTCTCCTGGAACAAATGACCTATTTCCCCAGCCGCTAGGAAGCTGCTGGACGATATTCTCTAGGCTTCTGCCTATTTTGGAGATTGTTGTGGCTGCAGAAATCTGCCTAACCCCAAGGTTAAGGGCCCCTCCTGACGGTCCAGACCCAGGCATTGATCGATGTAACATGGAAAGACTTGAACAGGTCTCCCCAGCATGGGAGAAATCTGAAGGTTTGAACTCAAGGGCTTCCCGGAGCGTCTGCTGAATTCTTCCTTAATATCATCTCCTGCTGGTGTCCTTTTCATTGTGCAGGTGCTCGCGAAGCTTTGCTCACCAGACTTTATGGTGATCTACATTTCGCTATCTGATTTTCAGGAGGACATTGTCCTAGGGGCTGTAGAGGCTGCTTCTAGGTGGTCATCAAATGTCAGTGTCCTTTAGAATTTGTCACAGTTCAGGAACGTTTTCTCCACTGAGTCGGTCTCTCTCCAAGAACAGCCCATGTGCATGTGCTGAACAATGTGTGTCATCTTCGTTCTGATGTGTGATAATCCACACAGGCCAACCCACACCGAAAGCTCCCTGTGATTTTAGCTGATGTCTTAGTCCTCAGTGGGGCTTGCTTTACTACCCAGCCTCCCTTGCTCCCAATTCCACTTCCGCTTTCTTTCCTTTCCCCACGGCATGCCTGAGTCCACCTTTTGTCTGCTGAGTGCCACCTGCCACTCTTCACCTGTGCCATCTTGCTAACCCATCTTGGTTTTTTACTCAAATTTTTACCTTAACAATGTACTCCAATAAGCATCTATCATTTTATGTGACTTTTTTAGGGAAACAAATAGCTGTTAGTATTATCTTATTGCTTTTCACAAAGTTGTTTTTCTCTTAGTGCTCATGGTTTAAAGTTTTTATAAGTCCATTGATGATGCCCCTGATTCAGAATGGTGTTATGCTTTGCTTCATTGATTTCAATTGTCAAAGATTCCCATTTTATACTTTATTTGATCTTCCTTTTAGTAAATTAAATTTCTAATTTACTGCTAGGTCCACAGAATATCAGCTAACACAAGTGCCTATCATATCTCAAATATAATTCCTATAGTCCTTTTGCTGAACAATGAACAAAGAGCTCTGTAATATTAGTAATTTTATCTGAGTCTGGCAGAGATTAGTTGTTCCCCATATCTACTTCCTTCTTTATTACTTATGTATAGATCATTTTCTCTAAAGGAGAGCATGAGGTTACTTTGTTAAACACTATTGTCTTAGACAGTTTTCTCTCATTGCTGAGACAAAATACCTTACACCCCAAATTAAGGAAAGAAAGGTTTATTTAGCTCACAGCTTGTGGAGGTTTCAGTCTGTACTTGACTGGCTCTAAGGCGAGGTAGCCCATGGCAGAGGATAACAGTTCATGGTGGCCAGAAGACAGCAAAAATAACAAGAACAAAAAAGGAAGCACACACCAGAAGATGTTTTCTGTCCCTTATATTTTGTGTAGGCCACACCTACCCTAGAGTGAGTGTAGCATTCACACTCATAATGCCAGCATTGGACAATTAATTAATTACAAATTCTAGAGGTTGCCCTCATGACTGCATGAAGTTTTGAGGGGACATCTAGACACAACTGCAACTATATTTCCTGTTCTCTCTTATGTGGCCACATGACTAAACTCTGGGCATTTGGAGTATGACTGAGAATGACACATGGAAGGATAATTTCTTGCAGATAGATGTGGTCACTTTGGCAGGAGCTAGAAGAGTCACCTTGAACCACATGGAAGATGGCAGAACAAGATAGATGGGGCCTGGCTTCCAACAGAGAACAACAAATCAGCCAAGACTTTTGCATGGGAAGGAAAATACATCTATATTATTGGAACTACTATTACATTGGGTCTCTATTACAGCAACCAAATCAATTTCTTAATTAATCCTGAAGGAATATGCATATCTGAAGGATGTTTCCTAATGTGATATTCATGCAATCAGTCTGTTAGTTACTTTCCAAAAGATTGGGGAATATATGAGCTCTTCTACAATTATGTTTATTAAACTGGGGTAGTGGGCTTCTATGAAGAAGTGAGACAGCTCAAGAATATATAGACAGCTCAAGAATATATAGGACCAGTATGACATATCTGCAAGTATTGGCTTTCCTCCCAGTCCAATAAAAAGTAAATTTCAAAATTTCCCTAATGTAAATTAGTTAAATCATTTTTATGTTTATGTAGATGTAGTTTACAATATAATTCACATTTCATATAATATTTTAACACAAACATGAACTTAGAGACATTAATGATCCAGCTACTTTCCTTTTTGTTGTGTTCTCTAACCAAGGAGTGGCCTCAGGTTCTTAATTTCTCTGCTAGAAATTCTGGAGAAATTTTCAAGAAACACTTGTGTATTTAGATACTTTGTCTTAAAGTCAGGAGCTCTCAAGCTCGTTCAAAATGATCTTTTTCTTATTTACATTAGCATTTTATTTCTTTCCCCTGTGGGTCATTATAACATTCATTAAACCAATGCTTTACTACTTTGGAAATACTGTATTTTAGCAAGTTTATGACTAACTTTTGTGATTTTTCTTGAGCTTATTCTTTGAATTTTTCAAACGGTCTTATTCTGATTTTCACTAGAGGCCTTGTTTATTCCAGCTCAGTAGTTATACATGGCTGGGTCTGGCTCACATAGGGGAGGCCAATTTATTGTTTTTGGCTGTCCTTTTCCAACTTTGTTATTCAAACCCTTGGGTAGCTGTGTGCTAGTTTTTGAGTGCCTGATAGTGTTGGAGGGATTTTGGGTACATAGGGTGGAATGGAGGAATGGTACTTGGTTTCTGTTCAGCGATAGAAGTTTTATATAATGTTCAAAACTGCAGATACTTCTCATTTGGGTTAAACTTAAGCCTTATTTCAACCTCTGGAACATGAAATCTAAGAGCTAATAGAGGAGAAGAACAAAGAGTTGAAGATGTTTGGCAAGATCCAAAGAGGGACATGGCGGGATAGTTCGAGATGAGGAAAAGAGCTAATTGTGACACCGTACAGTAGCCAGCACTTGAGATCACCAATAGGGTGCCTTTACCCCTAGTGAAATGGGTCTCTTTGGGAACAAGATAGCACAGAGGGTTGGGAAATGCTTTAGTTCCTTGCTAACTGTTGTCAAAGTGTTCTTTTGGCTACTGGAACTAAACAATTGGAAAGTGGGAAGTGATCATTCTATGTCAACGCATGAGGATGATAAAATATGAGGAAGAATCAAACAAATGGAAAAAGTGGCTCAGGAAGCAGAGGACAATGCAAGGCCACCCATGGCTCTTCTCAGGATACCCCGTGTATTGGACCATTGCCTCTAGTTCCTTCCACCAAGAACGACTTACTCTTAATGCTCTCTGTTACCATTTTTTCTTCTAGTTTCATCACCCGAGCTCTGGGGCAGAGATTGTTAATATCTGCAGAGCATTCCCTTTGCTGCACCATTGAATGCTTTCCTCACTGGGTCAACACCTCTGGACTCATGTTTCCCATGGGCCTCAAAGCTCAAGACTTGGAAGGTGACTGTCTTCCTCCCAATGTGGACTTAGTACTGTGTCCCTCTTGAGTAGCGGTAGCCATGCACCTGTCTCTCCATGGTGAGCAGAGGAGGTATCTCTGCTTCATTGCCTTCTCCAGGATCTTCATGAAATGAACAAATTACCAAATGGGCAACTTGGGGCCTGAGTCTTTTCTCTTTTCCTATTGTGTGATTTGGGGGTCTCCTTTCTGTCTGTCTTTTAAAATCTCCATAAATTCTATCTTCTAAATATCCTGCTCCAGGTTTCTTTGCTCACTCTCCTACTTGGCTCCCTCTTCCACCAGTTTAACCACAATGGTGGATTCAGGAATAAATGCAGTGGAGCAGAAATCACCATTTAGTTGTTTAGCTGGAGTTTCCAGTATCATGAATAGATAAGTTTATATCTAGGAAGAAAAGGGCAAAGACATATGGATAGAGTGGGTCCAGTTCACAATTAGTATTTCATATTCACAAATGATTGAGTTTTCATAAAAATATAAAGGAGCTGTTGATATTACTTATAATATTGCACATATTATGTAATGTTATGCACCCTCAAAAACCACGTCTTATAATTACAAGAAAAAACATTAAGATGGTCTGCTCCTAGTATCAAGATCTTGTGTTATTAAAAATCACTATGTTTAAAGTGAATGTACCACTTTTCATGAAGGAATATTTAAAAGTAGAATAAGAAGATAGATACATGCTAAAGCCCTCACACTGATTAGAAAATTGGGTGCCAATAGCTAGTTCTGAAGCTCATTAAAACAAATGCAAGACTTGGAATGTTTTCTTAGTTTTTTTTGGCAGAAATTACATATTCACATTGCAAGTTTAATGATTCTATGCTTGTGATTAAAACTTAGTATTTTTTTTTCTCTTGAAGAATATAATAAATGCATGTGGCCCACAGTATTCAGTACTTTTCTGTCATGTAGAATTTTGGGGTCCTTCAATTTTTCTTTACTTTTATTTTTTTGGTGCCAGGAATTGAACTCAGAACCTTGTGCTTGCCAGGCAGGCACTGTTCTGTACTGGGTGCTTAAAAATAACATCTCCTTTGCATAATATGGCTGGAGAATCATTTCTACATTATGGCTCCCATTATATATATAAGAAAATGCAAATGGAAGAATTGATGGCAGGATCCCAGTAAAAAATTGAAATGTTTACGTAACCTAAGCCCAAGTTAGCCAAGCCGAGCACCCTCATTGGATCATCTGCAGGGTGGGTTCATGAAGTCAGAAGAACAACACCTTGTCTCCCTCTACTTCTTATCATTTGGGCCTTCTGTGGATGCTATTAATTTATAGGGCCTTTCATTCCCATTTAATCCACCCAAAATTAAAAAGAAATATCTTGTTATCAAAGGGCATTGTGCAATATGCCGTTGGTGGGTGACTTGTCTGTCTTCTTCTTTCTTTAATATACCAGTTCATTTACATGTGAGTATTTTCCCCATTGCAATAACAACCTCCTTCTCCCCAAACAAAAAGCAAACCCAAATACAGGGGAAACAAACAGTAGATCCTAAGTCAGATAGAGGCAAAATCAAATTGAAATACTTCATGAGAAACCTGCACCTTTCTGGACTCTCCTCATCCTAGCAGAGACCCCAGAGGGGAATAAATGGTCTTCTGCAGACTCAGGTGCTAGCCAGTTGGCTCTGGGTAGCTGGACACCCAAGGACAACCTGGTTTTGTGTCTCCAAACACTCACAGGGTATTTACTCTTGATTTGAGTTAGTTTCCCTGGCCATCAAATAGGAATCTGTTTTAAATAGCAATTTTCTTTCAACCTTGGACTCTGAAGTCTTGCAGAATATTGAAAACCTGTTAAAACATAAACATATGTCATGCAGAGAGAGGGGTAGTCAAAGAAATCAGGATAGCAAAGTCAAAGATGCAAATTAAAACCCAGGAAGAATCAATTAAATAGGCACCAAAGGTCTGTTTAAATGATTAGAGACAGAAGTGCATCTTGAGATGAATAAATTACAGCAATGTGTGAGGAAAGAAATGAAGGTCTGGGAGGTGTGTGAGGAGGACGATGCGTGTGTAGATGTGAGAAGAGATTTAATGTAGGTGATATGCGCTTGGTCTCAGGTTTTGCTTATTAGAGTAATTAAATATGCAAAAATGTCACCATAGCCTGAGGGAAATTGTACCAAGTAGGAATGCAATGGTGAACTCCCACAGCTAGAAAAATAACAAGAGGAACATGGGCACATTCCTCACAAAGTTATTGATGATGAGTGCCTCCAGGGCTTTGCTGTTCTTCCTTGTACCCAGCACAGGGTGTCGTAAAGTGCAATCATGACAGGTTGAATCCCTCAGTCTCTTCAGCAACTCACGTTTGGTTGCTAGGTAATGATCACTATGTATGTTTCCATAGCGCTTTCATGTATGTCATATAATCCCAAAACCTAGGCCAGAATGGCGAGCATGATGGCCATGTTAAGTTTCCAAAGGAAGAAACTGAAAAGTGGAGAGACAAAGATACCAAGATTCACCCAAAGCCAAGAGTTACCCCAGGCTTCCATGTGCATTTTGATCAGTTGGGCTGGTTGTGTAATAGCCAGGGTTGCAGGTGAGAAGTGTGAGTGGGAGCAAAGAAGTAGACCTTATTGAGGTCACCAAAGTTGTGTGCCTGGAAGCAGGGAGTCACTTATCAGATTTTCAGGAGAGAGTTAAAGGGAGTCTTGAGCCTAACTTGGGTCTCTTGACGTTCTCTCTCCATTATGATGTCCCACCCTAAGGTAATTCTCTTCCTTTTCTCCTACCCAAGTCAAAATCTTCTCTTTATCTCACATCCACCAGCCTGAAAATACTGAAGTGCTCACTTACCTATCTCTTGGAATTATTTCTCAGTTTTTTTAAAATTTAAAAAAAGAAAAGAAAAAAGATAGAAAAAATACAGAATTTCAAAAAATAGGAAATTAACACTAGTTAATATATTACATATTGTTATCTCAGAAGTAGTTATTCAGATTACAAGATTTAGGCATAAAAATGATCAAACAGTCAAACAATGAAAGCACAGACTGTTCTTTTTCATGAATTTACAGAGATTAGTAGTATAGTTATCTATTTTTTTCTATGCGATAATCCTTTGTATGGTTCCTCAGTTTTCAAAGGACTTCCTCATGCATATGATTAAAACAACCTTATGTGTCAACAACTGCTCTCAGCTACCAGAAAAATGGAGATCATCTCTAAGATCATCACTGTGCTAGGAGGCAAAGCCTAAATTTGAACCCAGATGTAGATACGTGGTTTGGACTCTATCTACTCAAAATTACCTGAACCCACGTTTTCTTTCTCAGCTCCAGTAACAGTCCTGGTTTCTCTGCAAGTACTCAAACATTTTTTCTCTTTTCAATGAAACTACCCATGACTTATTTAGATAAGGGGTAATAACACCAAAATTTCATGACTGTCTACTGAGGCTTGACCAAAGACAAGTAAGACTAAGACCAAAGTCTTCCAATTGGATGCTAAATTTCCAAGGGATCTGTCACCTTTATCCTTCCCTCCTGACATGAGCTGAGAAGACAGCCAGTTGAGCCCAACTCCATATTTTCCCCCAGCAGACTCTGCACCAATGCAAGAATGGTTTCTGAAAGTCAGGAGAGGTGGTTGAGTTTTATGTGAGCATGTGAAGTGGATGCAGCTGGAACTCAAAGCTGACTGTCTACCTCCCCAGCTATAGGTCACATAGCTGGGGGAGGGAAGCTTTTCTGCACACAAGCAGACAGAGAAAAGGAAGAGAGTATCCCCTCCAGAGGGCAAATGGCTTCCAAGCAAGATCTTTGAGCAAGGATGTATTGCTCCATTCACTGCTCCAAGACAGGCTCCTGTCATCTTTTGTGCCTGGGACAGTTTGCAGCAGGCTGTAGGAGAACTGATGTTATGGGGTGTTTCTGGTGGCAAGACTTGGTTCTTTGAAATGGGAAAGTTGCTGATGGCCTTTTGGAGAGCCTCCTTTCTCAGCACTTCTGGGGGTTTCCTGCAGTCCCTTGGAAAAGTCACACCAAGTGCACTGCCTCTTGCCCAAGATCACTCGATTGAGAAAGATTTATGGAGTAAATGCAATTTACAGATACAGAATCCCTCTGCCCATTCTGCATGAGGGGAACCCCAATTCTGTGCATGTATTTGTGAGAGATAATATTCCCATGGCAGAGGGGAAAACCTTTGTTTTTCCTGGCCAGTTATTTATGGTTTTGTTAGACCATCCTCTGAAATGGAGTTTTGCCCTATATATACTGAAAAATGAGGAACATAACACACCTTATAGTTATTTATAGTTTGTTAACCAGGACCACTGGCCTCAAACTTAGAAGATGGACTATTGTTTTGATAATGGCACTAATTACCTGTGGAATATTGGAAGCCAGTGTTGTTACTTGCACATATTTGAATGCTAAATCTCAGGTGGATCCTTTCAGTTTCAAGGTCTCCTGTATGACGACCCTTGATTTGAAGTTGTGAGAACAGTAAGGATGTTGGTTGACTTAGTATCAAACAGCTTAGTCATATCCAAACTACTTTGTAAAATAGAATTGAGAAGGAATTAAATTTGTCACCAATACGTGACAGTTTTTACTGTTGGTGTTTTAGTTATATTTCTTACTGCTAGGACAAATTATCTGACACTCACAAGTGAAAAGAATAAAGCTCTATTTCAGCTCACAGATTGTAGATGATTCAGTCCATAATCAGCTGGGTTCAGGGTGGCATAACAGAGGAGAAACAGTCCCTGGCAGGGTAGGCAGACAATAGCAGCAGCTGCAAATCTCCCTTTCCCTTTTTATTCTGTTTGCTACAATCCTATTGGTTGTGGCTCACCCTTAGGGTGGGTCTTCTGTCTTCAATAAATTCATTCAGTCACACTCAGAACTATGCTCATCTTATTATCATTACATGCCCATGATCCAGTATTGAAAACCCCACCTATGAGTGCATGAGGCTTTGAGGGGACATCCATATAAACAACAATTAGTTACTGGAAAGATGACTTTTCCCCTAGGTTTACTATTAGAATGGATATATTTTGTTTATAAACACTATCTAATCAGAAAGAACAAAATGTACCATCATGTGAAGTGATAGTAACAGGTTCAAAGGATTGCTGTGTAATATTCCACAGGTAAATTCTATCCATGAAGATTTTTTTGTTGTTGTTGCTGCTGAGAATGGGTTATTTCTGCAAGTCTTTGGAGCATTAAGAAAAGTATTGATTTCCCATATATATAAATCAACAGAGAGTGTGAGTATATATTTTATAGGAAAATCTATACAGAAGGAAATAGGAGAAGAATAGATAGATTACCTTAGTGGTAAGGATTAAATACATGAAGAGCTGCATTGACAGAGACACTTATTTTTCCTTCCTCCAGGATGGTAAAAGATGGTGGCCCTGAACAATGGGAGAATCTTGTTAATTGGGCAGAATTGTTAAGGTAAGGCGAAAAAGTGAGACAGGACTAAGCAAGATTCCAGGAACATATGTGGCAAAGATACTTTTCTTTAAAGTTCAAAATTGGTATCCTGCCCTTTTCTTTTTTTTCTTTTAAAGGAAATATTTTGAAAACTGAAACTTGTACTGGGAACTGGTGACTAGTCATAAGTCTTTTCTATCCTGGAAACTTGGTTGAGATCCAATTAGAATAGATTAGCGAAGTGTTATTCCAGTTATAGTCAAACTTGGTTTTCATTTTTGGAATCAAAAATTTCATACAATCAATTCACATTAATTTCAGCTAAGAGAAAATGTTAGACCTTCTGTCAACTTTCTCAATTTTCCTTTAAGCTCATGACCTTTTGTAGGTCTTAACAGCAGTGTATAGTTTGTTTTTGCAGTTGAATCAACTAAGGGTAGATTCTACGTATTTCTGAGCTGGCTTAGACTATATCGTGGGCTGATAAATGAATCCTTGAGGGTCTCTCTCTTTCCTCTTTCTCTCCCACTCACACACAAGTGTTACACATGTTATAGAAAGAAATAAACCACGTGGATTACTTAAATAAAACCCAGACATACAAGGTTTGGATAATTCCGGTACAGTTTATAATTTATCCAAGGTAAAATGGTAGTAGGGGAATATCAATGGCTGGCAGGTGGCTTCCGCCTGACAAATGCATTGGGGAAATTCCAAAGCAATTCACTACTTGTTGAATAAAGGAAAACTTTCAAACTTTTAAGTGTAACTTAAGATATATAGCTTCGGAGATGTGTACGTGTGCACATAGACACACATGCATAAACACTGCCTTTTGAGGGAATGACATACTAGACCACTACATTGCCCATCTCCAGAGGCACCACTAACATGAAGCCCAGTGTGAATAGAAACCCTCTCCTCTCCACCCCCAGAGTTGTGCAGTGTGTGATGCAGGGGTTTTATATTCAAATATACTAGAGCTTTCATCATGCAAATGTACATTTTATCAGAGCATTTCAAAGGTTCATTTATATCTTGCTAATCATGTATGAGTTATCACATAATTTTTATGAGTAAAATACTCTTGCCAAAAAGCTAACTGTATTCAGATCAATTTTATTTGAATAAGGCTGGTGAAGACAGGAAGACAGCAGTACTGTTACTTTATTATAAAGAGATTCAATGTAGACGAACCCATTTTACTTACTGGCGAGATAAATGGTGAAGTCAGGAAATCCCCAAAGTCTCACAAGCTCAGAATTCCTCCTTTGTATCTACAGTGGCATTTGGCAGTCCTAGGTTTCATCATTCCTCAGAGTCACACTGTTGTCTCGAGGACTCCTGCAAGGTCTTGTTGAATTTCGACATTCTACTCAAATGGGGCACTATGTACTCCATTAGTCAATCTTACTCTTTCAACAAACAAAACGTTTCTTAAGTACCTGATGTTTTTATGACAGCGAACTGTTTCACATATGACTCCATTTATTTCTAAAGAGAGTTTGGAGCAACTTAAGCTTTTGCAAAAAAACAATATAACTTGTTTTAGAAGTGTAATGATAAATTATCTGAAGAAGGAGATGCAGTGTTCAGATGTGTTCATAGTTGTGCTCGCAGAATGCTCTCAGTGGTTCACCCATGCAATCTCTGAAAGCACTGTCTGTCCTGGAATAAAGTCATTATTATGATTTTATGCTCTTTTCTCCTCTACATTGTGGTACTACACAGTGCTTTTCAGGGCATTTACTACAGCTGGGCAAAAAGTCCCTGAAGTGAGAATTTGCTCTAAAACTAGAGGAAGGCTGATGGACAACTGTTTGGTGTATGGTCTGGTTTCTTCCTGCTTTTGTGTGGGTTTCTCTTGCTCAGTTTTGCTATATTGGTAAGGTACAGGGTGGCTTTCTCTCTACTTTTTTTTTATTTAAAAGAGAATAAAACAAAAGGGGGCAGTACAGAGCAGATCAGAAAAGGACAACATAGGCAACACAGTACTTTACATTAAGTCAACTGGACATCAACAGTATCTAACACCATATCTCTTACTCTGCTATAGTTGAGCATAGTTTCAATTACAATAATATCAAACATAACACAATAGTATAAAGCCA
>PVJX010004059.1:0-32656 GCA_004027295.1 Dolichotis patagonum
TATGAACAGCTGTTTTGAAGAAAACATTATGACAGCTATTGCTGATTTAATATTATCCTTCTTAGAAGTCCTGCCATGCTTTTTTTTTGTTCTATTACCATTGGTTCTATCTACCACATTGTGTCTCATTGGAATTTGAATATGTGTGATAGTTCAAACAAATTTTTTTCTTTTTTATCAAAAATGAGATATTATAATATCCATTGATCATTTTCTGCTATTTGGTTCAGAAAGCCCTGGAATTCTTTCACTATATGCATGGCTTTATACTATTGTGTTATGTTTGATATTATTGTAATTGAAACTATGCTCAACTATAGCAGAGTTAGAGATATGGTGTTAGATACTGTTGATGTCCAGTTGACTTAATGTAAAGTACTGTGTTGCCTATGTTGTCCTGTTCTGATCTGCTCTGTACTGCCCCCTTTTGTTTTATTCTCTTTTAAATTAAAAAAAAAATGAGTGAACTTAATTTTTTTAAAAAATGGACTCAAGTAGTAAGTCTGAGGGAGGAAGTGCTAGTTGTATAATGCGGGTTTATACTAAAAGTCCATATTTGGCTTTCATCATTGATACTTTCACAAAGCACCTAGGTTGGCAGGATTGTAGCATTTGCCCTAACAAGAATTGAACTGGGATTCTTTGCCTTGCTCTGGGCATATCTGCATGAAGCAGAGTTGAGGAGGTGAGGACAACAAAGTGGGACTAGAACACATTGAAAGACGGAGGACCTAGCACAGCCTGGAAATTCTTATTCTTTAACGTCTGAAATAGTCTATAAAATTCACCTTTCAAAGGTCCACAGACTATTTGGGGACCCAAGTGATGTACAATGGAATCCATTCATGGAGAATCTGTTGACAATGGCAGACAATCCGTGGACAGCTTGTCTTCCTCATTCCATACTTCCCCATGTGACCTAGACCCAGGTATTTAATGTAAAAAATGGTCCACACCTCAAGAACGCTCACTTGCGTTATATAACATTACGTGTCAATTTTAATGACAAAAATGTGGTGGTGCACACCTGTAATCTCAGCACTTGGGAGGCCAAGGCAGGATTGCTGTGAGTTTGAGGCTAACCTGGGCTAGGTAAGTGAATTCAAGGCCGGCCTCCACTACACAGTGAGACCCTGTCTCCAAAAAAAAAAAAAAAAAAAGCAAAAAGAACATTTTTAATGACATAACTAAACCAAACTCTGCAAAGAACAAAAATTGTATGAAAAATTTGTTCTGTGTTTATAGCAGAGGTGGTAGCTTGGGTGAAGGAGAGTACTGTAGATAAATTAACATTTATCAAATAACCTGATTGCTGACCTCATATGATCATATCCCATAATCTGGTCAAATGTAATCAACTCGGAAAGAAAAAGCAAAATCAGAAAAATAAATATCTAATCAAAAAGATGTTATCGTCTACTGTAACTCCTTATTGTCTTTTTTGACCTTCTCAGTTATGGAGGAATAACTAATACTGTTGTTTTTTCAGCGTGATTATTTTCCACAGAACTTATCAGACTAATTGGAAACTTTATATTAAAATATGTATTTGTGCATGGTTTTATATGTCAAAACTATACATGAATGCACCAGTTTCCAGGCCAAAATAAGATGCTCAGTGTTCATATGGTTGACTTTTGTATATTATGATGAGTCACACACACACGTGCTTGTATTTTAGCCCATTTATTCCAGGAGACCAGTACAAACACGTGCCTACCAATACGTAGTAATAATCGGGGATGCTGATAGCAAAACACTCATAAGTCACCAAGTCTTTGCCTTTCAGAAACGCTCCTACCCATCCTGAAATGGCCCTGAATTTTCACAGTTGGTTAACACATTTCTAGAATCTTTATTTTAAGTTCACAAATAGGTAAAATCAGTCTAGCTTTCAATATCATTCACAATTAATGGAAATGTATATGATATGCAATGCAATTAAAAATGATGAATATTTAAATTTTTTAGGTTTATGACAGTAAAAAGGACATACTGTCATTACTTCCTTCAAAATATTCCTCCTTGACTTAAACAAACTTATCCTATCATTCTCATCACTTTCTGAAGCAGCTCTGGAAGTATTCTTTCCTGAGTGTCTTTAGTTGTACTGTCATGGCGGTTTCTACGTCCTGAATGGATTCAAAACTTTTATGTTTCCTGGTCATTTTTGGTTTGGGGAAGGACCAGAAGTCACACAGATGAGGTGAATGCAGAGGAGAACACACTGTAATGATCCCACAAGCCTGGATGTCTGTTAAATAACACTCTGCAGCAGCATTCACTGTGTTTTTGATCACACTTTGTAAAGACATGAAAGAGGACTACAGAACCACTTCAGACAGTGGCAAGATCTATGGGATACATGTGTCTGATGCAAGGAGAGTATTTTTCTGGAGATTCATGTCAATGTGTTTTTCACTGTAATAAATGTTTTAAACTTACACATTCACTGTATATTTTGGCTATACTGCATACACACAGAGACATTATAAGCTAGTTTATTTCTACTTGTGTTTTAAAATTACTTCCTTCTGCTGAAGGGCTCTGAAGGACCTGTTTACTCATTATGAATACAAGTATTCAGAGAATAATAGCCTAATATAAAGGCTTTTGGGACTTTGCACTTACAAAATAAGAGTATTTGTAGAAAATGTTGACATGTGGGAAATTATCCCAAACTATTCCAGAGGTCAGGAAGCAGAGAGTACATGGACCAAAGTGAGATACTGCAACAGGCTATAAAATTATGTAATTTAAAACACATGGAGAAAAGCAAGGAGACAGTGATAGAATAGGTATAAGAGGTTGGCACAGACAGATATGGCTAATCTGGAGTGACCCTGCCATCAGCCCAGAGGTAGCACAGTCAAGACTTGTGACTTGGTATTTCTCTCTATTTATATCTAGAAGTAGCATTCTTGTTTGTTGCTTCATATGTTCCATTTCTGTTTAATTTTAATATGTCTTGGCTTACACTAAATTACTTCTTATTGACACCAAACACATTCTATGGGTTTGCTCATATTGTATAAGATATTACCTTACTTACTACCTATGACCATTGGTTTTTTTATGGATTTCATTATTGCCTTTGTTTTCTTATCCTTTTGCATAGAATTCAATATTTTCTAATAGTGTAGCAAGTTAACATTATAACTGGTGTTGGTTCTGATGGTTCTTACTTCCACATTCATCAGGGAGCTAGAGAATTTGTTTAAAAACCACCATGACAAGACTTGTCATTGGTGTATGTCCCTCACAGAGCTCACTTGTGAACTATCAAATCCAAGTAGCAGAGACACAGTGCAGCCACTTTAGAACGTATGACATGGCAAGTAGGCATGGCAATGGTATTGTCAAAATCCCACGGATAGTCCCATAGCCTTCCCACATAGTTAGTGAAAGTACTTAAGCTCTTGCTTTATGCTGCTTTAAGAGAATAATACAGACTAAATAATTTTTTGAACAACAGAAAGTTATTGGCTTATAACTTGGAGGCTGCGAAGTCTAAGGTACCAGCAGGTTTGGGGTCTGGTGAGGCCATTTTCTTCTTCTTCTAAGGTGGCATCATTCATGCTGCATCCTCCAGAGAGAAGGAGGACTTAATCCTCACATGATAGAAGGCAGAAAGGCCAAGAGAGCCCTTCTGCAAGCACAGAGGAGCCAAACGCAACCTTTTAGACTGCACTAATCCCACCCAGAAAGGCTCATCACCTCTTGACGAATCCATCGCTCATTAACATTACAGTGGCAGTTAAATTTCAATATGATATTTGGAGGGGAAAAACATTCAAATCGTGGCAGCTCTATGACTAGTTCCTATTTAGGGGAGCTTATAGGGGAATGTACCCAAGGACCCTAAGTGTATTTGTTTGTGAGATCTATTTTCCCAGTGTGAATTGTTTGTTCCCAGGGACTTGTGTTCAAACAATTTTTGAGGGTATTGACATTTCTTAAAGAGAACAAAACCATCACATACTGTAGCCCTTCTGGTTTGAACATAATAATAGTGACCTGCTCTTATTCTGGTAAATCTTGGCATGACTGGCTAGAGGGAGTGATGGTGCAGACCAAGTCTCCCACCTGCACCAGTGCCATGCTCTCCCACGACCAAGAGCATCGATGTGAAAGCAACCCAGCCACCTGCCCAGGGAAGCTGTCTCCACTCTTTTAATCTTCTTCAGCTCCAAAATCTGAAGTCTCACTGTTAGAACTTAAGAGTGAGCATCTTACATTTTGAATTCTGTTCCAGGTTATGCTTAGACTTGCCAGCCAATCCTAAGCAAATCATTCTACCACCATCCTTTTTTAAAAAATCATTTTAGCCTTTTCTCTGTAAAAAGGGGGCCTCACTAATCAATCTCTCAGCCATGAGCTATAGATCAGCTCAAAAATGGTTCATGAAGGTAATTTTAGGAAATATCATTCTGTAATAGTGCTTCTTTATTCTCTTTTGCTACTTGCAAAAAACTACCTTCATTCATTCTTCAGCCTATCCAGGATGCCTAAGGAATGACTAGACCTCCAGCAAGCATCATCCCTCCCTTCAGCTACCCAGGAACACTCTTACTCATACCAGACAGGAAGTGAAGGTGTCAGCACCTAACCAGAGCTCCCACACCAACCCTAGCCCTCATCTTGCCTCTGCAAAACCTACATCAGTTCCATCTCTCAGGACACTGACAGGTTACAGTAAGACAGAGGCTTGTGCCAAGTCTCAATCCTTCAGACTACAAAAAATGTTGCATTAAATCAAAGAAATACCATTCAAAGGTTCTGAGCTATGTCATTCCCTTGCCTATTAAAAGGGCTATTTTTGCTTCTTTGTTTTGTTTTCCTGAACCTGATGCTCACAGTTTGGAACTAAACATGCTCCTAACACAAAGATAATCAACATTTGGCCTGAGAGTACACTGCGATTTTAGTTGCCTGGGTTAAGTGCAGGGAAAATTCAAATCTTCACTATTTTCATGGAATAATTGCTAATGAACATAATCATCTTCCAGTGTCATTTGTTTCATTTGCAACTTGGCAGGAGCAAAGAAGGCAGCTTTCTTTAGAAATGATTAGGACATGGTTATTAGGGTGAGGTCATTGGTTTACAATTAAGTCATTTTCCCCCCTTTACATTTATAATAATAGTGATGGAACACAGAATCTCATAGCTGGCTCTCTGGCAGAAGGAGATGGAGTTTGCAGATTTTGGGCTGCCTTCCCTGAGTAGAAGGCATACTTTCCCACACCCGAGGCTGTTGGGGGGTGACAATGTCCTCATGCCACTCTCATTTCTCTGTGGGTCAGGCCTCTGCGGGCCAAGACAGATCGCAGCACTCGCCAACTCAGAGCTGAAGGTTTTACAACATGATAGAGGGAAAGATATTTTAAATTTAAATCCCCACTTGGATTTATTGTCACTTAATCTGTGCTGAGCTAATAAGAGAAAGAGATATTCTTCAAAGAAATAGAAAATACACAGCCAATGATTTTGTGCTCCCTAAGAAAGAAAAATACCTTCTTACTGGGGTAAGGAAAATTATCAGCTGCCAACCTCTAGGCAGGATTTAATTTCCCATATCATTATTTTTGCCTTCATAAGCCTCATTTTTTAAGTTATGTTATCTCTTTCCTATCAACAAAACATTTCTGACTCCACAGACTGCTTTTTGGCAAGCTTTAAAAAATCCATAAAGTATTTAAAGTTCATCATAGGAGAAAATACGTTTATTGGAATTAGAACCATAAAATTCTATGTTTGTTTGTTTTGTTTTAGGGTTTTCTTTTTTTAGCTCTGTTGCTCCATTAAAGATGTTTTTATCTTGTCCTCAGCCTAAGATGAAGAAGTAATTAGAAGATTCTAGAAATGGGAATAAGACCTACTTTCTCCTGGCCATGGTGTTATGCTAACTAGTTGTCAGCCACTAAGCAAGTCATATAACCTATTTGAAGAGTGAATTATACACATATTAAAACCTCTAATAATCCAAAAGCTTCTAAGCAAACGGACATGTACAAATGTTAGTGTCACACATTTTGCAATTTCCCTTTTAGAATTTTCCTGAAATACATGCCTTGAGATAAAAAAAATACCAGGTAAAGGGAATTCCCTCCTGCTTTTAATGTTTGAAATTTATGAAACCTTTGAATTATGTCTAAGAAATGCATAGGAATGGGTCCATTGTAAAGTCTCAGGATACATATTTATATTCTGTATAAATATTTAAACGGAGGGTTTTGAATATCACAGCCATCATAGAAAGAGTGAGCAGCAGTATCATACAGCTTCCTACTGCAGAAAAGATTCACACTTATCCACGTTGGTTCAGGAGCCACATGCCTGGGGTTCAAATCTCTGTTCTGCCACTTCTTAGTCCTGTGGCCTTGGGACGCTTACATAGCCTCTTTTTGCAGATAGGGCTAATTCCAATGTCTACCGTAGATGACTATTGTACAGATTCAAGTATATAATATGTTGACACATGATATTAGCTTTCAATAAATGTTAAGTATTATTTTTATAAACTGAGAATTGGATTAAAAATGAATGAGTCTAATATGTGGATTATTAATTTAAATCTTATGATTTTAAGTCTAATCAGAAGATTCAAATAATAGTCAAGCATGGCCTTTGTTAGTTTCTGAGTGCCTTCATTATTTGCATATGTCTAGCAACTTTTAATAATGTAGAACTAGTTAAGATTAACTATAACTATAACTTAGGTTTTTGTTACTTAGATACAGTTAATCAGTAAGCAAATGATAAAGACTTGGCTAGTAGTCCTAGGTGGTGGGTGAAAATAAAAGTCTTTTATATCATAGATTTATTTTTAAATAAGATTGGGAATATATATTATTTATATATTGCAGGAAACACCTTTGTTACAGAAAACATGCTTATTTTATTCTATTATACACTTACCCTTAACATTTTATTTACTACCAATCTTTTTTCTGTGCATAATTTTTATTCCATAATCGTACTCACGCAATATGATATCCTGCTATTTTTGTTAACTTTCTTTTTTTTTTAACCTAAAGACTAGTCTTTGAATGACTTTAAGGGATCTTTTTCCTTTTGTAAATAACTAGCTAAAATAAAGTCATTGTGATTCAGAAGGACCAGAAAGGGTGGGAAAATATGTGAATGACTTCTCCACTGCATTGGGAACCTGGATAGAAACCCTCTTTTTGGAAGCCAAGAAGGCAAAGTTCCATTTTTTTCTTGGCAAGACACTTTCTGAGATTCTAAGCATCTTTGGACTCTGTATTTTGGTAGCTTGGAATTAGCCTGGGAACACTTTCATGCCCAGATGATTTCAAAATTTCTCCCCTAACAACAAAGACTCCAATTTCTAACATTCTGCTTGTCTCAAAGTCAAACAAAGTGTGGATGAGTGAGTGTGTGTCTGTGTGTGTGTGTGTGTGTGTGTGTGTGTGAGCATCTATTCCAAATCCTTTTCATTTGCCCCTCATTATTCAGTATTTATTACAAGTTTCACAGAGAGGGTTTAGCATTCGCAAGATAATTTACAGGTTCAACGATGACCTCAATATCACATTAAGTATTTCCATCAAACAGATAGCTGCCACTATAATAAATATATATGCCTTTTATTCTCATCTCTTTTCTTTGGTGGAATATATGATGGCTTCCTCAGATTCCCATATGGCATTGTGTAATTTATAACAAGACATATTTTTTAGAATTTTTTTTCCCATGGACTAGGCCAAATTAAAAAAAAAACTGTTTTCTTCCTTAAGGACCATGGGCTGTGGCTATATGCTGCATAAATCTAAGTTCTCTGGTCTATTGGCACTTTGTATATGCTATTTTTACCCCTACTAATGGTATAAGTCCCATATGTTGGCCACCTCATGAAAACAGAATGTTGCAATTGGAAGTGAATGTGGGAAAATTAGAAGTAAATGTGATCAGGAAACTTAAAATCCTGTTTTAAAGCTAGGTTTTAACTTTTACATCTCTGAACAATCATGGCAGCCATTGTTGAGCTTTTTATCATCATGTTAGTTTCTGTAAAGACTGTGGAGATGAACAATGACCAATCTTATGTTTGAAGAAATGCTAGAATAAAGCCCTCTCTTTATGATTAAATCAGACTTGATCTTGCAAATTAGGCAACAAAGGGAGACACGTCAAATGAAAGGCCTATAGACTAACTTGGATAAAATTTAGAGTACCTTCAATGACAGCCACACCAGCCTCAGGTAACCCTGCCCTGCTCAGAGGTTTTCTATTGCTAACCTGAGAAAACTCCAGGAATTCTTCAAAGCACAGAGACTAGCTGGAAAATTTAAAGAGGACCTCGCTAAAGGACTGCGATAGCAAAAAGAGAACAGCACCGACTGTATACTATGCCTTCTTTGTGGAGCTGGTCCTCTTCCTTTCTTCCCAGCTGTGGGCTGCATCCCTGGCCAGGCTATCTTTCCCCCTTTCCCAGCAGGGACCAGAGCACACTGATACCCCTCCTGTGAGCACAGACCTAACCACCTACTGAGTTCTGGGTAATGCCCTCGAACAGATGTTTTCCTGCATGTTTGTACAATGCTCAACAATGTCTCCCGACCCTACAGGGAAGACAGTCTCATTCACAGGCAGTGACCTTTCCCATGACTTTCCCATGATAAGCAGATCAGAACACCACATCCATTTCCTGATGAGTGAACACACCCAGTGAAAGGAAGTTCTTTTATTACGAATGGTTATGACAATAATACAAGTTACAGATATATTTAGAAAGTAGGCCAGTGTCCCTGGTGCAGCTCCAATAGAGGGAAAGGACAGTGGTATGGAATAAGATACACAGGGCTTAATGTCTTTAACAGAGAGGCCCCTTATGTACTTATACGGAATTTGCAGAAAGAGTTGCTGCTTCTTTGGTTGCTGTTGTTTCTCCTGGAGTTGTGAGCCTGGTGGCTGCTATCCCAAGGCAGCTGGATCACAGCTGTGCTCCTCACCACAGGATTCTTGTAAGCAAGGGCCCCAGGAGGGGCAGCAGAAGAAAGGTCACTCTACTTGACAGAGTGGATTCCTGCTTTGCCTGGGCTGTAAGCAAGAACTTCAGTTGAGCTTCTCACAGGTTCTGGAGCCTGGGGCCTGAGAAGTGTGTGTGTGTGTGTGTGTGTGTGTGTGTGTGTGTGTGTGTATAATTACAAGCTGTCTCTCAGCATTCCTTTTTCAAGCCCACATTCCAGCACCCCATGTTCAATTCAGCTGGCTGCCAGGAGCCTTCTCAAGAGAAACAGCTGCTTGATGCCTTAAAGCAGAAATATTAAAAGCTTGTGAGGGTTAGAATTTTAAAATCCACAGGACTGGTAATTTCCTCTCTGCTTTTGAAAACAAACAGCACTAACTCCTCTCTTTTCCAATGTAAATTCAGTTCCCAAATGGTTGTTTGTCTCTCAACTTCAGTTCTATCAAGGAGGTAAAGGTAATACTAACAGGCAATGAACTTACAGACATGGCTAATAAAGTCGATCTTTGGTACAAAGATGGAGACCAGATGACGCCTGCTTGAGTCTAGAGAAATTAGTCTCACCTCTGAGACACACAGTGTCAGTCTAACAAAAGCCATAACTGATTTGGGATCATTCGCTTCTAACTTAAAACAATTAATTTTCCCATACTATGTTGGGTGACTCTGCTATGGTTCTTTAGTATGGCAACTTATAAAACTGACAATATATTTCATAATAACTGAAGGGATTTTCTATTCTTTCAGAATATATGTTAGTGATAAAAGAACGGAGTATGTTGCTTTGATTTTGTTTTTGAGTTGAGAAAACAGGAATCAAACTGTGAGGTATCTTATTGGTCGTAACACATATTGTCTTAGTTACTTTTCTCTCATTGCTGAGACAGAATACCTCATGCCCAAAATTAGGGAAGGGTAGGTTTATTTCTTACAGTTCTTGAAGATTTCAGTCCATACTCAGCTGACTGCAGGGCAGGATGGCATGGGCAGGGGCAGCCATTCATGGCCACTCCAAACAGCAAAGTGCAAACCAGGCAAGAGCAAGAGACATGCCTTCTTCTTGCCCTTACACTGTATGCTGGCTCTGTCCCTGGGTGGGTGTAGCATTCACACCATGAATCCCAGTGCTAGACAATGAATCAATCACAAATGTTAGATTCAGCCACATCTTGCATGAGGCTTGAGGAGGCCATCTGAACAAACCATAACACATATCCACACATGGTATGTGCTCATATTGCCCCTTCTCTTTCTCCCTATCTCCTTTCCTCTCTCTTCCTTTTTCATTTTCATCCTCTCTCCATAGATTATCCATATATTCTTGAGAGTTGACAAGATAGTGAAATCAGAAACAAGAGCTAACAGGATATATAGCTATAAATAAGCAGATGTCTTTTCATTATTATTTCTCTTATCATCATTCAACTCATGCACTTTCCTTGGGATGTACTTCTTTAAAGCAAACAGCAGACTTTCCTGGACATTGAAAATGACCTATGATAGCATCAATACTAATCCTTTGTGCTTTCTCTCACATTTTTCAATAAAGGTGTTCATCTGGGACCAGTTTATTCCTGATTCTACTGGTTCCTCATCACTATCTTTTAGTTCAAAATACAAAAGGATTTTTCAATCCTGCTAAATATTTGCAGATATGAGAGATGTGGAAGAATAAATTCTGTAGCAAAAAAAGACTATAATGAACTGATCACTTTATTTCAACCATGGTCAGGTTTGTAATATAACTGATATGCTTATAAACTAACAGATAAAAGCTCTTTAGGCTCCAAGGTATTATGAATACTTTTGTAATGTAAATTTTCCCAAAAACAAAATGATTTGTAAATTTAAGTAAAAATTTGCCCTACTATATCTTTGTTAGCCTCCAAAGGCTATCACATACTTTTCATTCTATTATTCACTAAATATTTTTGGAGTCATTTCTGTATGTGTATGCTAAGTGTCTATTCTAAGTCTAAGTGTCTATTCTAAGACTTAGGAGTCTGTCCTAAGAGTCTGGGATGCAGATGGCCTCTACTTTCAAGGAGTTGACAGACCACTGGGGAGACAATAGTTCGAAAAACTGCTGAAACCTGGGGAATAGGTCAAGGAGTATATGTCCCTGGAGATGGAATGTTTACCCAATTTTTGATAGTTCTCAGTTCAGCTTCTCAGACTCAGAAACCTTTGCATAGATTGTCTCTTGGAAGTAGACTCATGTTAGCCAAATAATAAGGTTTTTTGGTTTTCATTTTATAGTATTAAAGATTGAGCCCAGAGCCTCAAGTGTGTTAGGCAAATGCTACTCAACCAAGCCAGATCCCTAGTCCTTGGTTAAATAATTTTGAATAATTGATAGTAATCCCAAAGCCCTGTTTTTTCATTTGTATAGAGAAACAGATTCTACCTAAGAGTTATGACCCTTAAGTCCAATGGTCAGCACACTATAACAGCCAAACAGGAGCTAGACTACAGCCACAGGGTTTCTTGGTGAGAATAAAAGAGAGGGGTCAGTGTCTGATGAAAAAGTACAAGAAATGTGATGATCCCAGATGGAGGATCTGAAGCTCTAGTGAGACAAGTCCAAGCTGCAGGCAAGCACACTTTCGCAGGGGGTCTGAGTACCTCCATGGGCATAGCCAAGGCTGGGATGATACCAGCTGCTATGCACAGGTGTGGCCATCTGGGAATCTCTGATCTGAGTTCTGGGGGAAACTAAAGCTTATACAAATTTGTGGGATCTCAAAAAGGAACAATAAACTGCATGAATGAAAAGCAGTTGTAAAGGTGAATATTTATATGAAAGTTTCCTATGTAAGCATGGACCCATTCATTTCATAGAAAATCAGTCTCTCTGCAAACCAATTAATAAACTTGGAAATATTTTCATATTAGTTGATAAAATGGTGTCACCATGGGAACCCCTAGACTTCCCCAGATCCCAGCAACTGAAGAATGAAAGCCTGCAGCTATGGTATCCATTCTGACCAAGGTGACAGGCAAATATCCCTAGTGGATCTTTCTTTTAAAGGTGCTCTGACATGAGACTTGAAGTACTGATTTTGACTCTTAATGTTCAGTGTTAATTCTGTGCTTAGGATTATTGACAAAACTTCGAGGTGACCCCTAAATACTAACAATACAAATAAGAGAATTAAGATTCTTCTTAGAATCCCCTGAATTGCCAAACAATGACCAAATAATGGAGCTGAGGAGAAGCCTTTATCTTTCATGCAATACCCCTTTCTAGAACATTCCCAACAAGAGTCTGTAAGGAAGAAGCCCAGTGAAGGTTGCAACCAGCAACAGCCATACTGCAGCTGCTTGCAAGACTAGAGGAGATGGAATTACGCTTTCTTTTTATCTTCGTTTGTATGTTATAATCCAACAGCCAGTACAAAGCTTTCCCCAGGGAAAAGTTGAGAAATATTATTAAAATAAGAAAGAATAAATCCTTTGTGAACAATAATCAGTAACTGTATCCTAAAAAATTGGAAATGTAAAATTTCAAATTCATGCCATAAGGATACCTACCATTCCTCAAATCTATTCCATCCAGATACAGGTATGTTTGGGGCAGGAAAGTACTGTATTCTTGTTTGGGGCTTTCTGTTTTGTTTTTAAGAGGCAGTTCCTGTATTTGACTATAGAATATTGTTTCCCACAAATTCCTCATCAGCTTCATATAGTTTTGTTCTTTGGAACCATTGCCACATTTTCAATTTCAGTCAAAAAAAACAGTTCAGAAAAGCAGTCACTTTCCCCATGAGTGTCAGGAGATTCACTTGGCACTAAAGCAACTCCACATAATTCATAGCCATGGTTCCCAGAGGGGAACATGTACAAAGGACACTGGAGAAAATCTGCCTCTTGTTGAAGCTGTGAAGTGTTGATAGAACTATCTTCTGACAGTCAGAGACAACCGCTGGGAATGTTCAAAGCAAGCGCACATTGTCTTTTGCTGTGTCCTGTCCTTTGAAACTAATTTGTATAAGATCTATAATTAGAACTCAGTATTTCACATAATGAAAAATCATAGTGTGTGGTCCATAAATATTTACCAATTGACTTAGTACAGGACCTGGTTCACAGTCATGGTTTGATGAATGTGATGACAAAATGACTGAATGAATGATTAAATAAGCAAGCCACTAAAATAACTTTTTCCCTCTCAAGACTCACAGATGGAAAAAATAAATTTACATTTTCTACTGACTGCCTAGCAAAAAATATACTGGTCCTGGGGCAATAGATGGTAACACCATTAAAAATATGACTGGAAGTATGGTTTCCATGAGAGAGAAAGAGCTAATTAAAATAAATTCTAAATGCAAAACTGCAGTGTGAATGTGTGTGTGTCTATGTATATACACGTGTGCATGTGTGTATACATACATGTAACCTGATGGGATGACCTAAAAGAATTTGTGAGTAGCATTTCAGAGCTAGAGTTGCTCATGCATGACCTCCAGCTGGTACTTCAAGGCATCTAGAGAGCACCAAAGTATGGTTGGAAAAGTACAAGCTTGGGATCACAGGGTCACTAGTCTAGGGCTTACCAGTCATTTAATGTTAACCAAGTTACTTACATACCTGAACTTCAGTTAACTCATCTTCAAAGCAATAATAATAGTATTTACCTCTCCAGTTGCTACGGAGAAGCAAGTAATGATAGGTAACGCTAATTGTGTTTCAGGTACCGTTCTAAGCACTTCTTACATTAGCTCACTTAAACCTCATAAAAGATGCATGAAAAAAGAAATTTTCTTTGCAAATGAGGAAAATTGAGGCAGCCAGATGTGACATAATTGGCCAAGGTATATAGAATGGTGTGTATGCACAGTAGACGCTCAATAAATGATGACTAGTATTTACTGTTACAGTCCTAAGTACCTTACTTTCATCCTCTCACTTGATCCTCAGAACAAATATTTGTACTTTTGATGGTGCCTGGTATATGGCAAGCCTCTGCTAAATCTTTCTTTCATGAATGAACACATCTTCACTGTGCAGAAGAATTAACTGAGCTTAGAAAAGTAATTTTCCCAGTTACACAGCCAGAATAGGAACCCACAAGCAAATCCGAGGCCTATGATCTTCACCCTGCCAGTCATTCATGGTCTCTGCATTCATCTCCCAGGAATCAGAAAGATGCGGATTTGGTTGGAGGGCTTGGGACACACAAAACACCTGGGCAGGTGAAAATCATCTCAAGCAGCTAAAACAGAACACTATCAGGCTCGTTCCAAGTATGTGGAATCAATCATTTTTCTTTTTTTCTGTTCTGTCTTTTTCATTTCCCTCGTGATATCCACCCTAATCCTGAAATTTTTCCCTCCCACCTCTAATTTCTAATTTTGGCTAACAGAGAGAGAAATATTAGAAATTATGCTCTGAGCTAACCATCATTTAGCTAAGACTTCTTAAGGGTTCTTAAGTAATCAGCCATTTGAGGTTTAGGATTGTATTTGAGGAAAGAGGGCTATAATGAGACAAGTGAAGAAGTATGCTATCCATTTTAATATAATTTTCACATGCTGCAAATAACAGGGTCCAAAAACCTAAGTCTTCAAAGAAAACTGGCTTTAAAAAAGAATGGAATGTTTCTCAACATATTATACATTGGCCTGTAATTGAATATGCATATTGAATTAAGTACCTTTATTTGCACTATTTCTATATTATTAAGTGAACAAAACATCTAAAAACTATTTCTTTAATTCAGAATTCAAAACCTTAATGGCTGTTTGCTTCCAGCTTGGTGGATCAATTATTAAATTCTATCATTCTTAATGTTTCAAGACCTTAATGTAATTAAGCATAGATAAAAGCTAAAATTAGAGAGAGAGAAAGACAGAAAGAAAGAAAAACCCATTACCAAATACTAAACAGCTTCGATAACTTCGTGCCGGTCTCTGAAGGACATTCGTGCCTTGTTATGACAAGGAATTATTCATAATGTGTGCCTAGAATGTAGATTGCATCCTTTATTTCAAACAATAAAAGAGTCATGCTTAGTGGCTGATGGAAATAAATAGGGAGACAAAATTTAAAGGGAATTTTAAAAGACCAACCAGTAGGCCTCTATAATAATTGTTTGTCACTGTAACGTCAAGTAGTTCATCCTTTTAAGGACTCGTTTTGTGGTGTGGCCATTATGTTCTATGGATGGAAAGAAAATGCAGTAATTCACAGAAAAGTAATGACAGGATTCGGCTGGTTTACCTAATAGTATTGACTACACAGGAGAATTACAGCTTCCAAGCAAAGAACGATTCTGTATTTGGACCTTGCTGCCTTTTTGCCCAATCAGAATTTTTCTCTTCTTAGAAATATCAATACCCTTGAAAAATATCAAAGAGACAACTGCCAGTTTTTTGATCTGACTAAAAGAGTGAACAGCTTCCACATTCTTGCCCAATTACTTGCTTACTGAAACCTCCACTGTTGCTGGAAGGAAACAAGGAAGAGAAGCTATACTTTAGTGCCCCTTGCTGGTCAACCTGAAGAAAATCGGAGCAGAATGATTGCGGGACCCAGGTTTCCTGGATTGGAGTGGCACGCTCTGTCTCCATGGGAAGGAAGCCAAGCTGGTTTGTCCTCAGCACCTGCAGCAAGTATTACAACTTACTACAAAGATGAGGTGACCTTTCTGAACAGTAATTACCTCCATAAAAGATGAGATGGTATATGTGGACAGACACATATCCTCCTAGAGAGAAAAAATTAGAACATAAAATCTGCATGTTAAGTCTTAGCCTTACTTTTGAATAATTGCTGGAATTCATGCCAATGAATACACCCTGACGAAGTTACCTACTTTTCCTAGACCCAACGTATGATTTTATTTGATTAAGCCTCCAAAAATGTATCTGGCCTCTTCAGCCAGAAGGGAAACAAAAGATACCCAAAAAATCCCTGGTTGGAGTCTCAAAGTGGAAAAAAAAAAAAAAAAAGAACTTCCTTCAACAAAAGAAGTGTATTTCCTGCAGTGTATTAAATAATTAATAATTATATTATAACGTGTACCAAGTGAACTTCAGTGAGTTTTTTTCTTTGCCATTTTCATTTAGGCTGTGGGTTAGTCACTTTCTTGTCATGGAGAATATCTGACACCACGGTTTAAAGGAGAGGTCTATTTTAGCTCATGCTTCAGTCCACGGTTGCTGGCTCCAAGGCAGGATGGCATAGCACGGGGACGCGGCAGAGGAATAGCTGCTCACCTCATAGCAGGTGCAAAGCAGAGAGAAAGTCAAAGGAGAAGTCTGGAAGAGAGAGAACGTTCTGGGTCAGACCCACAACCTCTTCTGATCAGGTTAGGATCAGGAAGTCAGGAATAGTGACCTTATTATCCAATCACCTTCCTAAAGTTCCATTTATGATCACATGAGGCTTTAAGGAAATGTCTAGATCTAAACCTTTTAGGAAACGTTTAGATCTAAACCATAAAATGTGACCAATTTAAAACAATAGCTGCAACAGGGCCACACTTACAAGCTGTCCATCAAAGTTAATTAACTCTTAGGATTCTATAGAAAGCCATCAGACTTAATACATCAACCCTGGCATTCTATGAGAGCTCGTCTTAGAAGTCCATCTCCTGCTCCCATAAGGTGCCTCTAAGGAATTCTAGTTCATAAATCAAGCTCTAGGAGCTAGGAAAAGTATGTTTAGGCAGACTGACTAATGCTGAGGTGTATGAGGAACAACCTGTGTTATAGTCCTGGTCAATGTTCAGGCCAGCCTTGGAGGTCTCAACCTACAGACAAACTCCAATAATAGGTATGAGAGAGTTGGTCTTTCAAAGGCCTAATGGGCTTCAAGGGACCCAGGATAGCTGAAACAATTCTGACAAAGAACAAAGGTAAAGGGTTCATGTTTTTGATTTCAAAATTTTCTACCAAGCTACAATTATCAAGACAGTGTGGTGCTGGAATAAAGATAGATATATGGATCAGTAAAACACACTTGAGAGTCCAAAAATAAGCCCTTGTATTTATATTCAATTGATTTTCATCAAGAATATCATGATGATTCAATTAGAAAATGAACAATTCTTTTAACAAATAATGCTAGAACTGCATATCCGCATGCAAAAGAATGACATTAGATATCCATCTTGCACTATACAAAACACTAGCTCAAAATTGATCAAAGTTCTAAACGCAGTAGAAGAAATTATAGAATTCTTAGAAGAAAATATATAAGTAAATCTTTGTAATCTTTGACTTGGAATGAGTTTTTTTCTGACAACAGGAAAGGAAGCAACAAAATATTAAAATTGATTAATGTGGTTATTATAACTAAAATATTGGTATTTCAAAAGACAACACTAGAAAAATGAAAATATAACACATAACATGGGACAAATAGCTTGCAAATCATGTATATTCTTTAGCTAGAATATTTAAAGAATGATAAGAATGCAATTAAAATTAATTGCCAATTTAAAATGGGCAAGGGCTCTCCAAAGAAGTTATACATGGGACAAATCCACAAAAAGATGCCCAACAACACTAGTTACTTAGGGTAGGGGGTCCAAATCAAAGACACAAAGAGACACTACTTCATACTCACTAAGCTAGCTATAATAAAAAATGACAAACACTAACAGATGTTACAAAATATGTGGATAAATTATAACCTAGTCCAAATGTAAAATGGTGGGACCACTTTAGAAAAGAGTTTGGCAGTTCCTCAGGGTTCTCATAAATTCTCGAATTTTTGTTTCTTTTTTGTTTGTTTGTTTGTTTGTTTGTTTTGGTACCGGGGATCAAACTCACGACCTCGCACTTGCCAGGCAGGTGCTTAAGCCACTGAGCTAAATCCCCAGCCCTCTCATATATTCTCCATAGAGTTCCCAGAAGACCCAGACATTCCATTCTTAAACATATACCCAAGGCTAGTGAAACTGTATGTGCACACAAAAATTTGCACTTAATATTCATAGCACCATCATTTACAATAGCCAAAGAGAGGAAGCAACCAAAAATGCCTATCAAATGTTGAGTGGATAAACAAATAAAGTTTATTCATATAATAGAGTATTGCTTGTCAATAAAAAAGAATACAATGTGCTACAACATGGATTGAACCTTAAAGCAGTATGCTAAGTGAAAGAAGCCGT
The DNA here is from genome assembly GCA_004027295.1 of Dolichotis patagonum. Taxonomy (NCBI): domain Eukaryota; kingdom Metazoa; phylum Chordata; class Mammalia; order Rodentia; family Caviidae; genus Dolichotis; species Dolichotis patagonum. The sequence goes on from PVJX010004059.1 coordinate 18,121, forward strand.
ACCCAAAAGGCTACACATTTTATGATATCATCCTTAGTGTGTTTGACCTGCCATAACAAAATGCCAGACGGTGGATGGTAAAAGAACAAGCATTTGTCCTCTCACAGTTCTGGAGGCTAGAAGTCCATGATAAAGTGCCATCGAGTTCTGTTTCTGGTAAGCACTCTTTTCCTGACTTGTGTATGGCCACATTGTTGCTATGTAAATTGTCTTCCCTGTGTGACACTATGGAGACCATGTTTACCCTGGTATCTCCACTAAGGATACTGTGTTGGCTACTTTTCTCTCATTGCTGAGACAAAATACCTACACCCAAAACTAAGGAAAGAAAGGTTTATTTAGTGCACAGTTTGTGGAGATTTCAGTCCATAATCAGCTGGCTCCAAGGTGGGTGATACATGACAGAGGTAGACAGTTCATGAAAGCAGAAGACGGCAAGAGCAGCAAGAGCAAAAGGAGACAAAAGGGAAACAAAGCAAGGAGTAAAAGAGAAGACTCTTTCTGCACCTTGTATTGTATGTAGGCTACCCACTCTAAAGTGGGTGTAGCACTAGCATCCATAATCCCAACATTAGACAATGAATCAATCACAAACTACATTCAGCCACCTCTGAAAAGCATCCCCTATGACTGCATGAGGCTTTGGGGCAACATCCAGACACAGATCATAACAGGTACTATAATCGTCTCAGACCAGGCCTTCACCTTTCTGATCTCATTTAACTTACTTTCTTCCTTAAAGATAGATCCTGTCTCCACATACAGATCCAGTGGACTTCAACATGTGAATTTGGGGGTAAATGCAAACAGCTGCTCTATAACAGACTACCATAAAATATAGCAGAGATTGGGTGGTTTAAGTAGCAAAAAATTATTTTCTTATAGTTTTGGAGACTGAAGTCCAAGATTAAGGTGTTTCCAGATTTAGTTTGTCCTTATCTCCTCATTAAATTACAAATGTCTCCCTTCTTTCTGTGTCTTCTCAAGGTCTTTTTTCTGTATACATATACTCCTGATTTCTTTTTTCTTCTTACAAGGATATAAGTCCTATCAGGTTAGGGGCCCACCCACAGGACTTTCATTAATAATAACTACCTCCATAAACACCCTATTTCCAAATACAGTCACATTTGTATTTAGATTTTAAAATATTAATGGGAGAGGGCACAATTCAGTCTATAGCATCCACTTATATCAAATGTTGACAATAGGCAAATTTATAAAGATGAAAAGTAGATTGGTGGTCACCAGGATCAGGAGGATAGGTAGATTGGGAGTCACAATGACGGGGCATACGGGCGTCTTTCTGGAGTGATAAAAATGTCCTGAGGTTGATTGTGAAAATAGTTGCACATCTCTCTGATTGTGCTAGAAGTCATTGATGTGTATATTTTTTTATTTCATTTTAAAGAGAATAAAACCAAGCAAAATAAAACAGAATAAAGCCAATCAAAATAAACCAGTGTAAGTGACATAGGACTTCAAAACAATAGGAAATCAATAATGGTTACCATAATGCCACTTATCTTCAAAATAACTATAGATACCTTTAGACAGAGTAAAAATCAAACAAAATAGAACCAATAAAAACAAAACAATGAATGCAATAAAGGACTTCAAAACAAGACAATAGTAAATCCAAAATGGCTACCATACTTTACCTTGCTATCTTTGAAATAGCTGCCTATGCCATCAGATATAACAAAATCAAACAAAACAAAACAAAACAGAATAAAACCCAACCCAACAAAACAATGAAAATTACACAGGACTTCAAAACAAGATAATAGGGAATTAACAATGGCTACCAACTTCAGAAGGAGATCCCCCCTAGATGCCACATTATGTACCCTTATCCTCCAAATAGATGATCAGACCTCTGGCCCTAGACCTAAAAGTCAGTGAAACACCAAATGCCACAAGCACCAAATTGCATTTCACCTCAATACCTATTATCGCAGCCTGTGTTTCTCCAGATCAGCAAGTCACCAGGAGAGGGGGGAGTTGGCGCTGCTTATTTCCCAGCCCATGCTGGAAGGGGCTGGCTTCTGGCTCTCCTCGCAGTGCATGTTGCATGCTGATTCACAGGGAGGGCTTGTTTCTTGGTGACTTCTTGCTCTCTTCCCCTGCAGTCCACAAATGGCTCTGACTCAGAGGAAATGGCTAGTGTCTGGCTCTCCTTACAGTGGCCCACGCATAGCACTGATTCGCAGGGAAGGCTTGCTTCTTGGTGACTCTGAATTGTACATTTTTAAACAGCTAAATTTACACTATGTGAATTATATATGGATAAAGCTGTTACAAAATATAAAAGTATCAGTGGTAAGTGACGTCATTGGTAGAGTCTTTAAAAGATAACAAGATTCTACTCGTAAACATGGAGTTCAGGGCCATGACCTTATACATAAAGGCCTTCTGGGCAGAAGGGCAGGTATCAGATTGAGGCACATGCTTAGGGCTTCCCTAGCTGCAGCCTTATCTTGAATATGAGTCACAAAGGGTCAGCCTGGAGCTCCTAAATCTCCTGTCTGAGATCAGCATTCACCTTTAGAGACCAAAGAATGACATCTGGGTCTGGGGACAAGATAGTTGCTGAGGATGTGTTACTAACTTCCTTCTTCCATTCTTTAGATTTAGAATGTTAGCTATTATTGAGCATGTAATTTTCTCATACTTTTGTTTCATGAGCTCTGGGTTTTCAAAGCGTAAGTCAACCAAACTGCATTTATTAAGCACATACGCTACATTGCCATCATAGATTTACTTATTAGTCTGTTCCACAGGACTTCAGGGTCCTGGAAAGCAGGAACAGCACTTCATTTCTGCACCCCAGTCCTTGCCTATTGTCAGGCATATAGGAAATGCTCCACAGATGCTTTTTAAATAAATGAGTACTTGACTTTTTTATGTTTAACTTATTGGAAGACACATAACTTGTTTGTGCTACACTGAACTACCTTCTTAACTCGCAAAGTAAGAATTTTAACTAAAGCATTGATTTTTCCAGAGTTGACATAGCAACGATAATAATAGCTTAACACTGATTACACAATTCTGAATTAGACTCTGCACTAAGAAATTTACATTTGTTATCGCATTTAATCCTTGAAATAAACCCAAGCAAATATTTTTATTACCTCTCTTGTATAGATGTGGAAATTGAGGCCCACAGGCATTAAATGACTTGCCCAGAGTCACAGGAAAAATAGCAATGGGGCCATCATTAAAATCTTGGGAACTCAAAGCCTGTGCTCTGACCATCTACATAATCAGACTGCTCCATATTCAATTTGCCATTGTACTCTTGTTAGAAGGAAAGGGGAAAAGAAGGAAGAGTTATGGTTTAAGGCATGCTTTTCAGGTCCTATTTCAAGGTTTCTCAGCTTTAAAGATTACCAAATAAATCCCTGTCTGGGTCCAGAATCACACACAGCTTCTTCAAACTTATGCTCCATCGTTCTGAGCTTTCTTTACTCCATGCGTCAAACTTACTGCCAAGCAGGCTCTGATGCTGACCAGAGGACCATGAAAAGTCTCACAGAAAGAACAGATTGGCTTCTTCCCTTGGCCATAAACTCAGTCCACACTCAACCCAAACCAAAGGCCATTCATATTGCTTTCACTGTCTACTGCCTCAGTTTCCACAGACTCATGCTGTCTTCTCTCATTTCCTTTTTGGTTGCACCTCACAGAGTTCTGCACAAAGGGAACCCTCAAAACAAGTTGTATGTTTATCTTAGTGGAACATTCTGATGTTTCAGGACACCAAGCTTGGTTGGAGGTGTTTCAAAAAGGCACGCATCACATATCCTGAAAGTGGTTGTAAGAGATTCAGCAGCTTTCACAGTGACCTCAATAAACAAAGCTAAGTGTTTGCTCGTTTTTCGGTTACTACATCACAAAGCAAACAGCCTGGTGTTTTCCTACTTTTTATTCACATCTTTTACCTCAGTCATGTATTCAAAGACTGGCCACACTCAAAGGTCTTTGTCTATGAGAGGCCAGGGGAGGAGGGTGAGATGTTCACACCGAAAGTGGGGGTGCCTGCTGCCTAGAGAGCTGGGAGCTGTGTAGGTCCAGTGCCTCCTACTGGAAAAGTTAAAGTGGGTCCAAAGCTTCTATTCATACTCAGAGCAGCCAGGATATCTAGGACTATGGCAAAATACCACAAAATTTTAGAACAGATGTGTCCAACCTGTGACATGCAAGCTAGACTTGTCTGCATTATACTAATAATATAGAAGCAATAAAAGCAGTGTTGTTATTCAAGCATATGAACTATATTATGTGTTTTAGCTGTGACCCAAAAAGGTTCCTCCCAGCTCAATACAACCCAAGCAGGCTGGGTGTGTCCAACCTGCAGGTCCAGCTGAGGCTCCTAATGTTGTGGTAGCATCCTCAAATGCATTGTCTTTCCTAGGAAGTCATGGGCAGAGGACAACAAAGTTCAACCATAACTCTTGAATTCTTCTTTGAAAGCAGGGAAAATGCCTCTTAGCCCCCACCCTCCTCACCAATGCACGATGCTAGGTGAAGGCCCATAAATGACACCAGGTCCCTGCCCCTGGCTCCGCGGCAGATGACTGCTTTGTTGCCTGTCTCTGTAAGCCCCATAAAGGTGAGGTTAGATCTGCCTGGCTCCTCATAGTACTGCCAGCACCCCTAACTTCATATCTTCTACTCATTACATCATTGAATCATGAGGCCAAAAGGGAAAAAGAAATACCTGGAAAGATATGGTCGAGGGCTGGGTGTGGTGGTTCAGCCCTATGACCCTGGCTACTCAGGAAGCTAGGACGGAAGGTTAGAGGTCAGCCTGGGCAATGGAGGGATTTATCAAGACTGTGTCCCAAGAACTGACTCCCCTTTCATGAGGAACACCTTGGACACCCTTCTACTAAGAATGTCAACACTTATCTCCTGGGGGTGGGGCTGGGTCTCTTTCATAGGATCTTTTTTAAAGACTAAGACACTTTTTACCAGTTCAATATATTTTCAAAGCACTATACAGCATGGCTTTTTTGTTTCATTTGTTTTGTATTTATTATTTTGAGATTGGGTCTTGCTAAATTGCCTAGGCTGGCCTCAAACTTGCAATTCTGCCTCAGTCTCTCAAGTAGCTGAGATTACAGGAATATGCTGCCATACTCACTAAAGTCTGGCTTTCAAAATTGTTATTCGTGGTTTTAATTGCAGTACAAAATAGCCTACTTATCTCCAAGCTTAAGTGTAGTATGCATATATTTTTGAAATATGGAATACTTTGAAAGTACAAAAAGATCTGTGATCAGAGGACACCAATTTTACAATGTTCCTTTCAATTTTCATGAAATTTGTAGGAGCCTAATTGTTCCATTATGAAATATTTGTTGAAAAGGATTTCTATTTTAAATAGAAAAAAAATTTTTGGTCTTTTTGAGACAGGGTTTCATTATGCAGTTCAGGCTGACTTGAACTCACTTTGTAGCACAGGCTGGACTTGAACTCACAGTGATCCTCCTGCCTCAGCCTCCTGAATGCTGAAATTACAGGCATGTGCCACCACTATTAGTGATCAGAAATTATTTTAAATGTCACTTAAATTATCTATCATCTTGTAGTAGTCCCCTAAGGAAATTACCTAGGGCTGGGGATTTAGCTCAGTGGCTTAAGTGCCTGCCTGGCAAGCGCAAGGTTGTGAGTTCGATCCCCGGTACCAAAAAAAAAAAAAAGAAAATCACCTAATACAATTTATGTATTTGCTGTATAAATATATAATAACAACCGGTTTTCTATGTGCCATGTTTTGGATCTACACAGTATTTGATAAAGTTCCTATAGAAAGCTTTTTAATACTAAGGTATTGTCCAAATTTTCTGTCACCAAGGTGATGATCCGAATGATCTCTATTTGCTTTTTGAAAAAAGATAGTCTAGGGCCGGGGATTTAGTTCAGTGGCTTAAATGCCTACCTGGCAAGCGCAAGATCATGAGTTTGATCCCCCATACAAAAAGAAAAAAAGAAAAATAAAAAAGATAGTCTAGGCCAAATCTTTAGACAAAGTCAGCCCTCACACCCTTGTATTTCATGCAGATTCCCATTGGAGAGACAGGCACCTGACCCCAAGCCCCACACACAAGGCTTCCTGAGTCACACATGCACAGCATGTCGGTTTGATATTTTTCTATTATCATATGTGGGACTTTGATGTGCTTGTGTTCCTTCCTCTTATAAAACATGAGCCTCTCTGCTGAGGAGAAAGAAGAGATGATCAGAATATTTCATGCCCCAGATGGAAATGCAAACAGGGCATCCTATGAGAGATGGGAGCAGAACACATCTGGAGAGTTAAGCCCGGGAGGAGAGAGGCCCGCGTGCGTCTCACAGCCTCAGAAAAGGCTTGCTCGATACAGGTGGTGGAAGCAAATTGCCTGTCAAGAGATTTACTTCATAACGATGCCAGCCATGTAGAACAGCCACAGCGCCACCAGGGCCAGCGGCTGCTGGCCCAAATCTTCAAGGCTCTCAGGTGGGCTGCAGGAATGACAGTCCCGTGGTCCCCAGCAACAATCACATTCCTGTGTGAGGAAGAGGCCAGACAGCAGGGTTAATGCCACCAGCCATGCCTTCATGCTGCCGCTACCAACCCATCAGTCAAAGAAGCGGGAGAAAAGGAGTGGGAACAGGGAAGGGAGAGAGCTGAAATCAAGCGCACAGGGCAGGGGAGGCAGAAGGAAGTGGGACAGAATCTCCATTTACCTTCAGGATCTTTCTGTCGTCTCTGGGTAACTGAAGAGAGGAATACAGCCAGCTATACAATGGAAGGACTGAGTGACACTACCACCTGACTGTGTCTTTCTTACATTCTCTCCAAGTCTGATGTAGTCAGGTACCCAGGAAAACGTTGCCCACTTATCCCCACTCACACACCAATCACACACAACACAACATGTATGTTGTGTACATATATTTCCCAGTGTCTCACTTGTGTCTGTTCATCTCTGTGCTTAAAACTGAAATGGCAGGAGGAGGCTGTATTGTGGCCAGTGAGCTGACCTCCTGTCTCACCACTTAGCTACTGCATAAGAGAAAGATCAAGATGTTCCTGGACAGTGAGGGAGGGTCGTTCTCAAAGTCAAGATCAATTCTAAATGTTCCTTCATGCAGAGAAGAACCCATATTTTCTCCTAAACCACCAATCCCTCTCTGACCGGTAACTATCGTGAGGTCGCAGGCAGGTACAGCAGTACACTACCCAGAGCTCCGGGTGCACCTTCAAGCGTGTTCTAGCACCCAGACCTCTGCCACGGTGTGGCAGTGCCAAGGCAGAGCTCTAAGCTAATAGCAGCACCTGCAGCTGCCAGCTTAAAGAAAAATTGAGTTTCAAGTCAGAATAGTACCCAGGAACTAAGACAAATACAAAAGTTTGAATAGAGATTTCAAACTTAGGAAAAAGAAATAGGCAGGGTGGTAGATTCAGGAAGTATCCAAATACCATGATGTTAGAACTCGATCCTCTGGGAGAGGCAAGGAGCCTTCTGAGCAAAAATTCAGAAGTAGTTGAGAGAGAAGACTAGAAACAGGAAAGAGTATTGCAGGCCACCTGGAGGTAGACTGCTTGGCAGGGCCAACTTTAAACCTCTAGGGCACCTGGCACCAGATTGGAAACCAAGAAAAGCCCCATGAGTCAACAAAAAATGTGCAGCGATACAGCTTTCACGGAAAAACCAGAAGGTGGCAGGAGGAGTTTCAGGGCCTTAACAAAGCCAGCGGCTGCTGGTTGGGAGCCCAACCTACGAGCATTCTTCAGTGTGTTTTCTAAAGTCTTATCCTGAGAAAGCAGAAGGCAGCGCTCAGGTTCACTGAGCTAGAACAGCATTTTAATACGAGCAGACCTGGGCCCACCTAAAGAGTTATGCACTTGGCAAGAACACCCCCGAGTTCAGACAGCAAGCACATCTGTGCCTCATTGATGGTGTAATAACCCACATTACAGTTTTGGCTGAGAACACCTGTGCATGGCCCGAAAGTCAGCCCAGGGCAGCCATTCTGGTGGAGGTGATATTAATAGTCCTCATTCAAACCCATGCCTGTAGTGGTAGCCAGTAGTGCAGCTATGGTTAGGCATCTGCATTTCCATTTCAAGTCCATATTTTAGGAGTCTAAAACTCACTCACAGAACTACGCTCTGCCGTAGACTAAAACCTGAAAGGGAAACTATCATGGAGCAAAGACAGTTTAGTTTTGAGAGCTGGGAATGTATTCCAGTTACCCATTTCATCTGCACACCTCCAGCTCTGTATGATGTGAAGACTTACTGCTTTCCTGCCCTTGTCTGGATGATGGGAATGAACTACCTGAGGGTGGAGGGTTCATTTCTAAGCTAGCTCAAGGGAAATATGATTCCTTAACTTTTATGAAAATGGGGGATACCGAGACTTCCACCATCCTGAGAAGTAATGCTCAGATGGCGATCACCCACCCTACTAGTGTGACTTTGTGCTTTGCTTACTGTTACCTGTCCAAAATGAGGCAACAAAAAATTTCTAGTGCCCTGCTTGGGGTTTAGGAGGTTACAAAAGACTAGATCTTGCTCACTTTCAACATAGCACCTTTCTCTGATGACAGGGAGACCAGAGCGTATGCATTTCACTGACGATGGCTTGAAAGGACTCTGTTATCTTTTATTTTGACACAAATGCACACACACACAGAGTATTGTAAAATGCATTCCTACCCTCACCTAAGCAGGTGAATGTTTGATGGTCTGGAAACCTATAACACTGCCCCAATTTGGAATGTAGAATAACTGTTGTTCATACAAAAATATGAAGAAGTAGGTCCGTAGAAAATTGCTATTGCTTTAAAAATATAAGCAGATTTTTTCTACAAGTACTGCTTGGGAAGAGAAAGCTCATTATTGTTTTCAATGTATTTCTGCACACACCACAGGAAGTACATTAAGGAATGAATATGCTGCGTCTCTCTTTAAAATTCTTCAGTAACACACACACAATTCAGTGGCTTCCCAAGGAAAATCCACACTCCTTACCAGTGCCCACAAGGGCTATTCACTACTGGTGCCCCCTTGCCAGGCCCTCTCGGCTATATGCTCCACACCCCAATTATACGTGGCCCCTCAGTTCACAAACTTAATTCATTCCCCGATTCTGGAAAAGATGGTCACATTTGTGCTCATGTCGGAAAGATGGCTGTGGCTGTGTTCATCACTGGAAGCAGAGTTTATAAACCACAACAAAATTTTGCTCAGTGCTTTGATTTGCTTACTAAAGTATTCACAAACAAAAGCACTCATGAACCGAGGTTCCACTGTATTTGACTTGTCCTAGTTTCCTCATTATACCAACCACTACATCAGCCTTTTTTCCTGACTCAGAGATTTTTGCATTTATAAATCTCTTTGACTAAAAAAGATGTTTTATGAATGCAAGGAATCTGTCATAATTGTGTTCTCCATTTCTAATGCATAGTAAGTATCCATGAATATTTGTTGAATAAATTGAGATTTATATGATTATATATTATAAGTTTAAGCTTTGTAGCAAGTATTCTCTTTGTAGTGTACATAAAAGTATCATTTTCCTCCTAAGTGTTGACATCTCTACTTTGTAGAAAGCAGCTAAGTTCCACCAAATGGAAGTCTTGCAAATTGGAGAAATTAAGAAATTCTGTTCTTTTACATCTTTCCACTTCCTCCATCCAAAATGTTACCAGATTGCTAAGGAGGGTTTTTAAGCTAGCCAAGGTGCTCCTATATCTCTTGAAGTTCTACAATCCAAAATTTTACTTGATTGACTTTGAGTTCTGACAAAACGAAAGGTAAGCCAAGGATACAGCCCAGTGACATAGTACCTGCCTGACAAGTCCTGAGTTCAATTCCCAGTACCAAAAAAGAAAAGAAAAGAAAAAAGAAATTCTGTATTTTAGAAATCTTTTTTAAAAAGATATGAGGTTTTTGGTTTGGTTTGGTTTGATTTGTTTTTTGATATTGTTGTTTTGTTTGTGTTTGTATCTTTTTAAGACACGGTTTTACTATGCAGTTAAGGCTGTCCTTGAACTCACTTTGTAGCCCAAGCTCACCTTGAACTCACAGTGATCCTCCTGCCTCAGCCTCACAAGTGCTGCAATTACAGGTGTACACCACCATGCCTGGCACATGAAAGTATTGACTAATGTCCCAAACTGTCCTGATTCAATCAGAACATAAATCCTTCCCCTGCATGTGTCTGGCCCCTAACCCCATACCTGATAAAAACCACACGGGATGCAGGACAGAGCTTTCTGGTGCCAGAACTAGGACTCCACTCAGTGCACTGTGACTCTCTTGGAAAACAAGTTTAGTTAGAAACTAAAAGCCCATGATTCTCCAATTAAGTTGATCTAATGCTTGATACTCATGCGTCTGAATGACCAATTCTAGAAGTTTCTTAAAAGATACAATCCCTGTATTGGAAGTGGTAATAGAATTCAGAGAAGCTATGTCCACCAATATTAGCTTACTGCGAAATATTTACCAAATTCTTTTCTCTCTTCCACTTGTTAAAATCTGGTTGGCCGAAAGGCAGTTAGGAAAAGGGTTAGATAAAATAACATTATAAGTTGCTTACTCAGTAAGCCCCAATTCCCTCAATTTCTGTAAAAATGGAAAGACAACCAGTCACAGAATTCTTGAGACAATTAAGAAAGACAATGCATGCAGAGCACTTTACACAGGTGTTTAAAAAGGCTTGTTGTTAGCTGCTGCTATTGTTAATATCATTATTAACAAAAATTCAAATGTAAGATAAGGTCCAGGGGGACAAGAGTTTAATTTTCATTATTATTATTACTGTTTGGTCGGTTGGCTATTGGTTTTGGTTTGGTTATTTTGTTCTGTTTTATATTGCATTGTCATATTTTCTTCTTCTTCTTCTTCTTCTTCTTCTTCTTCTTCTTCTTCTTCTTTTCTTCTTTTCTTTGAAGAGAAGGTGAGAGGCTGGACAGTAGGAAGCAGAAGAGGCACATAGGAAGGTATGGAGTTGAGTTCCAGAATTCTACTTAAATTAGGGCCTTCAACCAGCCTGTTGGCTGTTCTGAGCTTGTTTGTTGTACAATGGTGTGTTAGCCAGCTTTTCACCATTGTGACAAAATACCTGAGACAAATAACTAATAGGAGGAAATATTTATTTTGGCACATGGTCTCAGAGGTCTCAGTTTATGGTCAGCTGGCTCTATTTAGTCAATAGTCTTTTGGGCCTGTGACAAGGTAGTGTATTATAGTAGCAGCACATCCAGTGGAAAGCGGTTCACCTTATGGCAGCCAGGAAACAGAGAAGGGGCAGGGGTAGGGAATCTCAATATACCTTTCAAGGGCACACCCCCAGTAAGTTAGTTCCTCCAACTAGATCCCAGCTCCTAAAGTTTCTACCAACTCACCCAAAGTGCCATTAGCTGGGACCAAGCCTTAACATAGCAGCTTTGGGTAGACATTTAAGATCCACCATTAAACTTCCCCAGAAAAGAAAAGTAAGTTAGGCGTGATGGTGCATGCCAGTAATTCAGGCACTCAGGAGGCTCCTCAGCAGGAGGATCCCCCAGAGTTCAAGGCCACCCTGGGTTACAGTGAGACACTGTCCCAAAGAAAGAAAGAAAGAAAGAAAGAAAGAAAGAAAGAAATTAAGAAAGAAAGAAATTAAGAAAGAAAGAAATTAAGAAAGAAAATAAAGGTGGCATCAACACTACCTGCTTCTCCAGGTTGTTAAGGATTCCAGTGAGACACACGTGCATAAATGCACTTTGTACACATTCATGCGAATGTTTGATATTGCTTTCCCATGTGCACAATTAACTGGCTGTTGTTTCAATCAAGTCAGTGGTTCTCAACCCTGGTGGCACATCAGAATCATCTGGAAGCTTTAAAAAAAAAATCCAAATACCCATCATTCCCTAAATTATCGCAAGATCTCTCTCCAGGTAAGACCCAGGCTTGAACCTTCTTCTAAGCCTTCCAAGTGATTCCAAAATTCAGCCTAGGTTAAGAAATGAGGAGTAAAATGTTTCTCAAATTTGCCTGATGATAAGGAGCCCCTCAGAGCCACAACACCTTCTAAGTCAGCTTTCCAGAGAAGGAGACGGGGAGCTGGTTTGTCCCACAAGGACTCTACCAGAGACAACAGGGGCAGTCTGTTGAATAGGAGCTCTATGGTTGGTTGGAATGGACATTGTTTAAAGTCTTCACACTTGACTCATCTCAAAATCACATGCAACCTGGTAAATCCCATGAATGGAAAGCCAATGCGTGTTAACCAACTATGTGAACAATAAACAATACAACTGCTGGCTGTTTCTCTTTGTGCGGGAATCAGCAGCCACTTTCTACTTCAGGAAATCTTGACTGATGGGAAAAAAGTTTCAGCATGATGAAATGTTTCTGAATCAACCCACTTGGAATGCCAAGAAAAATACATTGAAAGAAAAATTAGCTCATTTGAGTGGAAACGTTTGTGTGTTGTAACATAAAATGATACTCTGAGCTTTTTGCTGCACAATAGAAATTGACCTCTAGATGAAATAGACATAAATGAATCTTTATTTTTCCTCCTCCAAAGGGATATATTGCACAGCTATATGAAGCATCTGCTATTGCTTTGAGCTTTCATGGGAAAGTTAGGCAGATCATGTTTAATGTAAATAATGTGTAGAGAAGCTATTAGGTCACATAAAAATGGTATGAAGAAAAACAGTTCATCAGCAGCTGATATTCAAATTACAAAACTGAGCTCAGCTCTCTGTGCAGAAGTAGGCATTTCCACTGCTCACAATGTTGAAGGTATAAAACTCTACTGGAACCATTGATCAGTAAGTTCCTAAACTTTCTAATGTTACCTGTAAAGTTGTCTTGTGGAATTCCTTCTCCTCTGGAATCACATCCACCTGCCTGGCCTGGGTAGTTAACCTTAAAATTTCCTCCTTCCTATGTCCTACATGGTTCAACTCCTCCCTTACTTGTTCCCATGTTTGAATCATAAATACTGTTAGTATTTAATGACTACATTTTCCCTAAGCTTTTTAAGAAGAAAGATAATGGAAGTTGAATTTATAAATCTAAAGGTTTAAACATTTGTGTTTCTTTCATATTGGCTTTGTACAAGTTACTCATTTCTAAACTTTGCCAGAAAAGGCATTTGGGAATTATAATGTTGCCTCAAATCTGAATTTTATTTTGGAAACTATAGCAACTTGATCTGTGTAATAAGTGCTTGGTAAATACACATTTACCATTCCCATTACTTAACATCTTTCTCTTTTTTTCAGTGTGGAGGATCAAACTCAGGGCCTCACATATGCTAGGAAGGTGCTCTACCTCTGAGATACATTCACAAGTCTCCTTTTTATTTTTGATATTTACTTTAGCAGAGAAAATTCAATGTACCCTACTTCTTCATAATCTGAACAACAATACAACAGTGTTGTATTGGTTTGTATTTGGAGACAACTCTTAATAAGAGTATGTCCTAGGTGCCCCATGGAGCTGCTGGGAGGTAACAGAGCCAAACCTTTACTCCCATGGTACCTATGAACACCAGGTTTTAAACCAGAACAAAGCACTGGGCCAGCCATGGTGGTGCATGCCTGTAATTCTTGTACATGGGAGACTGAAACAGGAATTCAAGGCCAGCCTAAGCTACATAGGGAGGTCTTATCTCAGAAAAAAAAAAAAAGCATTATCAGCATTCCCAGGTGTGTGTGCCCTCCCAATGACCTGGATTTTTAAGTTTTTGTATGTGTGTTCTACTATGCTTTGCTATGTTATTCCAGTGTTACAGCATGTGTTTGGGGGTGAGAGACAGATTTTTTTTTATTTTATTATAAAGAGAATAAAACAAAAGAGGGCAGAACAAAGCAGATCAGAACAGAACAACATAAGCAGCACAACACTTTACAATAAGACAACTGGACATTAACAGTAGCTAGCAAAATATATCTTTCTCTGCTATAGTTGAGCATAGTTTCAAATACCATAATATCAAACATAACACAATAGTATAAAACCATTCAAGAGAATGAAAGAATTACAGGACATTCTGAACTGAATAACTATGGTCCATGGCTACTGTAATATCTCATTTTCAATAAAAAGATTTGTTTATACTATCACATATATTAAAATCCCAATAAGGCACAACATGATAGAACCGATGGTAATAGCAGAGTAGAAGCATGGTAGGACTTCTAAGGAAGACAATATTAAATCAGCAATGGCTGCCATAATGTTTTGTTTTCTTCAAAACAGTTTTTCATAGCATCACACATAATAAAGTCAAATAAAACAGAATAAAACCATTCCAACTGATGAATAAAAACATTGAAAGGCTTCAAAGCAATGAAACGGGAAATCATGATTACCATAAAATCGTATATATTCTTACTAACTATCATACTAGGGAGACTATATGGTATTTACACATGTGAGTTTGGTTTATTTCATTTATGAGTATGGTCTCAAGTCGTGTCCATTTATTTATAAATATCTCAGTGTGATCATTCTTTATAGCTA